>CM076577.1:1024552428-1024759699 GCA_034641835.2 Pinus albicaulis | reverse complement strand
CAAGTATTTTTTCAAGGTCTTTCATTATATTATTAATATTGACCTATTCACTATCTTGCCCTACCAAAGTTCCTTCCACCCATTCATCTGTATTTGCATATTGTTCAATTTCTGGCATCCTAAAATGAATGTATGGAGATAATTTGTTTTTCATTCTTCTGTCACAAATAAAGCTATATGGATCATAGGGTGCCCAATAGAAACTCTTTTGTAATTTGAGGTAGTCTTCTAAAATTCTTTCGGCTTCTTTCCCAGCCTCCCTAGAATTACAAACAAAGGGACCTAATTGGCTCTTTATCCCGAGTTGCGCCTTCTTCTTGGCATTACAAAAATGAACTATATCTGAATTGTTCATCTGTCTAAAATACTCAAGTGCAAAAAGTCTCATTGGAACATATCTGGGCAACTTGAATGGACACAATTCACATCCATAAATCCTAATTTCAGTATAATTCTGATATAAGTACCAATCTCCCACTTTATATTGTTTTGAGAGTTGAAGGGTTCTCTTGATTTCATTACTGAATTTGGGAGGAGAAATTCCAGTTAACAAAGTGGTTGCTGGATGTACAAACAGATCAATAAACTCATTGTAGGAGTAAGGAGAATCATAAGAATGATGGGTGATAGCAGACCAAAAGATAACTGATCTAAGGTTTCCTTTAGCATCAAGTTTCTGAATATGGAAAGGAAAACTTTCTGACTGATAGTATATCATGAGATGATATATGAAGGAAGAATATTTGAATACTCTCTCATTTCCAAATCTCATGAATTGATCATGGATTTTGTCAGCAATATAAGATGAAAAGTCATACTTAACATCAGGAGGCTTTCCAGGGGTAAAAATAGACAATAACACTAGGGTCAATTGGTCAACAAACTCACTAGTATTAAAACCCATTATTGAAGATATCATGTTTAAAATAAGTCTGCCTTCATCAGTAAAATAGGTGTGGCCATAAGGGGAAGGTCCTTTAGGCTGATGCTGTGGCAGCATGAAAGTCTGACAAAGACGGTTTAACTCTTCATGGGACAAATGGGTAGACTTCTCAAGAAATTCAACCATGTACAGAGGAGTGAGGGCTTGACTAGGTTGGAAATGTAGCATCTCATTTATGGATTGAGCAGTTATTGGGAAAAGGACATCTTGATTTGGGGATAAGACTGCTCTATGGTTAGGATCATAGTTGGCATGGCAAAGATGGATGATTTCAGGAAAGATACGGACTGCTGGGAGAAGGTACATGGGCATATTGGATTCCCAGAGTCCAATTATGTCAGAACCATTCAAATAATTGTCTCTGCAGCGACAAAATATTCAAAGGGGATTCTCACTGATACCCAGGTCTTTAATTTTAAAATCCATATCGGCGAAAGGTAAATAATCCAATTCTTTGTGAGGGGTGCTCAATGGCAGCATGCTAGTTAATAGTGAATTTCCATTTTTGAAGCCTGTGTGGATTCAAAATAATTCACAGAAGAAAGATTTAGGGCAAACAAGGTGTGTTGACAGGAGAAACAAGCACAATTGCAAATTTTGAAATTAAATTACAGTTCTTGGGATTAAGGAATGAACTAGCAATTAATTTTTAACTCTATTTCAGTGAAAGGAAAAGGAAAACCGAGTTTCTTACAGATTTCAGTGCGTATTTAGGGTAAATACCTGTTTTTCTGAGGATGACGCTGGTTTCAAACAGATACTGGATAAGGCGAATGATTTCTTGGATGCTTGACTGCAATTTTCTTAGACGAGGCAAAGTTTGGCGGTCTTCAGCTATGAAAATTTTGAATTACTGTGCATGGAAGTGTAGTCATTCTCTGTGAATGAGAAAAATGAAAAACGCGGGCTTATTTTGTTTTATTCACAAAGTCAATGGGTGGCGGAATTTTTTATTATTTTATTGGATGACGTTAGCATGGTACAATGGTCATGTCACGAGCGGAAAGGTGGTAAGCGATTTTTATCGCACCGCTTATGAGAGAAGGCGGTTTTAGGCGAAAGGGCAGCGATGCGATACAATGACTGACACGTAGCACGACACTATTTGAAAACCACTTGGCCATCGCGCGTTATCTTTCGAACGCGGATGGCCAACGAAATGGATGAGGACCGTAGATATTTGATGAGTCGATCGGACGGTCGACGGGACAGGGAGATGGCGAGGAATTAACGACGCGGGCCCAATGTAATTAACTGTTAATTAAACCTATCGAGCAGAGTTTGATTGGCTGGGGTCGGCTATTAATTAATCGTGTGGATTAATTAATCCCTGGTACAGTGGATGGTCGGGAATTGTTTATTTTTATTTTTAAACATATATAATATGTTTAAACGTTTTTTCATATTTTTATTTATACAATAATTAAATCAATACGATTTATTTACTGTAGGGGGGCGGGAATAATAATAATGTTATATTTTAACCAAAAAGGGAGTATATTGTGGGTTTTTGATTTGAATAAATAGGAATTAAATATTTTTGGCTAAAAAATCATAATATAAGGGTTTTAGGGATATTACTATAAAAGGATTTATATATAATAGGAAAAGGTGATTTTCATAGGGAGTTAATATATAAATTAGAGTTAATATGACAAAGGGACAATGTAAACTCAAAATACTTAAATATAACCAAGAAAGTGAAGATTCAAAAGTAAATGGCATTATTATACTTTCATCACTTAGACTTAGAATAAAAGTGATTTTGAGGGTTTTTCATGAAATATTGAAGGATTTTCCTAAGTAAAATGGGATTTTACTTAGAAAAAGATTTTTGAGAGGTGAATGAATGTGATAATGGATGATTTCAAGTACTTAGGTTTTTTCAATTATTGGGCCGAGGGTCCGGTCCCTCCAAAAGTCAAGGAAATGCCTTGAGCCCCTCTAATCTTCAAATACCTTAGCACTTAGGGGGAATTAGTGAAATCTTTAGGGAAAAATGAAGGGGAAGTTAATAATCTTGACTTTGCTTTGCTGTGAACTTTTCCAATGTAGTATCTGCCTTTGCACTTGTGATGAAAGTAAAATTGAACACATTTAGAACCATCATTCATCACATGTAATTCTGCAACAACATCTACCTACCCTACTTACTTTACCCTACCATTTTCTCTTCTTTATTAGGGTGCACTTGGACTGGCAAACCCTTATCAATATTCTTTTTCTTTTACATGGCAAACCTATCTAAGTCTACACTTATTACATCCAATGGCTCAGATTAAACTATTGAGCACCTTTTATTAACTCTACCTATCTACTTATCTTATTACATCGTAGCAAAAGCAGTGAATACTGCACACTTTCCTTGGCCTTTCTTTTGATGGGGTTCATTTTCTTTCACTTTTTTGGCCAATTTTATTTTTTCACCCTTTGATTTTTCTTTTAGGGTGTACCCTCTTTACATTTTTTAAATTTTTTGATATTTTGATTTTTTAAGAATATGGAACACCTTTGCAACAAGAAATTTTTTTTAAAATATTACATAGTTCAACAAGTCAATCATGAAAAATGACTCCTATTGGTATAGGAGTCTAACACTGGCTCCACTTGGGGATGGATTTTCCTGGTGAAAAGTCAAGAACAACAGGTCAGATGCCTTAAAATGTCTTTAACTGAACCATGAAATCTTCTTTTCCTAATGGCTTTATTGTATATATGATAGTAAAACTTCCGAAGCTTATGGCCTTCACTTCGGGCTTCAACTTCAGCAAGTCACCATCCAATCAAAACTAATGCATTAGAAAGGATATATTATGTACATGTTAGAAAATCAGAACATCCTAGTAAATAGGATCAAAGTAGTGTTTTAACATTAGACCATTGACTGATCCTTCCTCAGCTTCTGAACCATCCAAATTCATCAAAAAATATGTGTTATTTCCCTGTAAAGCATGAATGATGTAAGGTCCTTTCCATAAGAAATCAAATTTCCCATTCTTACCTTTATCTTCCCTTCTGGAATCCCATCTTAAAACTTTGTCCCCCAATTGTAAATCTTCTGCTTTAGTCCTTTTATCAAACATTTTCTTTAATTTTTCTTGCAAAACTTGGGATCATCGATACACTTCTTCTCTGGTTTACTGCAAGTGAATTGTTTGATTTATTCTTCTCTGAATATCATTTGGTTCTACTTGAGCCTCCTGAAGTAACTTCATAATAGGAATTCCTAAGGATGATGGAAATCTAGCCTCAATACCATAAACTAATTCATATGGACTGGTCCCAATTGATTTCTTGGTTGTAAGTCTGTCTGCCCACAATGCATTGGTAAGTTTCTTATGCCAATTCTTCTTATTCTCTTCCAATAATTTTTTAATGATATTAATGAGGCTTTTATTGGAAGATTCAGCCAGTCCATTACCCTGAGGATAATAGGCTGTTGAATGACCTAAAGTGATGTGATATTTATTGCAGAAACTAATCATTTTCTTAGACTTGAAAGCAGCAGCATTATCAGTTATAATTTTTTCAGGACAACCAAATCTTGAAAGTATATTGGTTTCTAAGAATCCTATAATTACAGAATCATTGGCTTGTCTGGATGGGATAGCTTCAATCCATTTAGTAAAGTAATCTGTGGCAGTGAGGATCCATCTGTGTTGCCCAGAAGAGGGGGGATGGATTTCTCCAATAAAATCTAGGCCCCATTGTTGAAAGGGTCTCTCGGTGGAAATTGGTTTTAATGGTAAAGGTAACAATTTTCTCTTGCCTTCAAATATCTGACACTTATGGCAAGCAGTTATGAATCTCTTAACATCTGAAAACAAGGTTGGCCAATAAAAACCAGCCCTTAAGATCTTATCTGCAGTTGACTTCCAGTAGAGGTGTCCACCACAATCTCCTGCATGGAATTCATTGAGAACCTTGTCAGCTTCATCTTTTAATAAACAATTTAATAGAATTCCATCATGATTCTTCCAAAAAAGAGCATTATCTAAAATACAATACTTTAAAGATGTCATTTTCAAAAACCTTTGTTTCGTTCTGGATAACCCTGGAGGAGCTTGCAGGTTTAACAAAACATAAATGATATCAGTGTACCAAGGTGAGTCTAAAAAGGCCTGACTGATTTGTGGAGTCGCCATCTCCTGTTCGTCATCCAGTTCATTAATATTCAAGGCTTGGCAATTTGTTTCAGTCATGAGTTGAGCCAAACCTTGTCCTTTTATGAGTTTTGTAGGTCTTATTTCAATATCATATTCTAATATGGTAGCTATCCATTTACCTCTTTTGCCTTCAATTCCATCTTGAGTTAAGATGTCTTTAATGACAACATTAGGTACATAAGCTATCACATGAGAATACAATATATAAATTCTGAAATATTTAATTGCTTTCACAAGTGCGAAAGCTTGTTTCTCCATGATGTTGTACTTTAATGATGCATCTCTAAGTGCTTCACTAAAAAAGGCTATAGGTTTTTCACATCCTTGATCATCCTTTTGTAATAAAACAGCTGCAACTGTATGTTCAGAAGCAAATGAAAAAATTATGAAATCTCTATCAAATTTTGGACTGGTAAGAACTGGTGTTCTGGTCAAAGCCATTTTGATTTCTTCAAATGATTGCTTGGCTTCTACAGTCCATTGAATACTCGAATCCTTTCTTAACATGTTAGTGAGTAATCTAAGTAATTCAGCTAAACTAGAAATGAATCTTCTCAAAAAATTGATCTTACCTATGAAAGCTTGAAGTTCCTTAATATTTCTGGGATGAGGTATCTGCAAAATGGCTTGTATTCTTTCAGGATCAATTCTAATGCCATCTTTAGAAATAATGTGACCTAGGAGTTTTCCTTCTTCAAGACCAAACAATGATTTTTTCGGATTTAAAGAAATACCATACTTTCTGCATTTTATAAACACTTGTCTTAGATGATCTAAATGTTGTTGATCTGTTTTGGAAAAAACAGTTAAATCATCTAGATAAATAACCAGAAAATCATGAATTTCTTTGGCGAATGCAATGTCCATTGCTCTTTGGAAGGTGGCCCCTGCGTTTTTGAGTCCAAAAGGCATCTTAACATATTTAAAAGTACCCCATGGTGTTGTAAATGTTGTTTTGTCTTGATCATCAGGATGAACCAAAATCTGGTTATACCCTGAAAATCCATCCAGAAGAGAAATCCTTGAAGATCCTACTACCCTTTGTAAGATATGGTCCATTTTAGGCAAAGGATAGTTATCTTTTAAAGAAAATTTGTTTAAATTTCTCAAATCGACACATAGTCTAATCTCTCCAGTCTTCTTCCTTGTTGGTACTAAATTAGAAACCCATTCAGAAAACCTTATAGGAGCAATTATTCCTGCTTCATACATTCTTTTAATTTCTTTCTCAATTGAAGGTAGTAGCACAGGGTTGATTCTTCTAAGTTTCTGTTTGAATGGTTTCTGATCTGGTTTCAAAGGTATTGTATGTTGAATTATTGATGTATCATATGATTTAAGATCTTCATAACTCCAGGCAAAAACATCCTGGAATTCTTTTAAAAGTTCAACATATTTAACCTTTTGATCCTCTGGCAGAGATTTAGATAGCTTAACCATCTTGGGATTTCCTTCAGTTCCCAAATTGACTTCTTCAATATCAGCTTTTAACGGTTCCATTTTGGGTTTTAGTGGAATGTCATTTGAGTCAAAAAGATCTTCCAAAGGAGTTAATCCTTTGGGTAAATGATTATCTTTCAGATTAATAATTTCAGATTCATCTTCTATAATCTCATCGATTTCCATTTGTTTCAAATCCTGCATATCTTTTTTAGTGAATTTGGTTGGGTGAAGCATGTGAATTGCAGTCTCTTCTGAAATATCCGTTTCTTGTTCATCTAGTTGATCAGATTCATTGATTGTTGTGTCTTCATCTATACTACTGTTAGAGAACTCATTTTCTAATGTCAAAAAATTATTGATCTGATTATTATTTACAAACACTTGCCAATTCATAAGATTATCCGGTATAGCAGGTCTATGTCTAATCTCAGCTGTGAACTGATGATTAGGTCCAAAAGGTAATTTACAAGTGCTAGCGAACATTGCAAGACTATGAGCATGCAAATTTTGTTTTCTAGGAATTTTGGCAAGTTGAGCTTGTAGAAAAGTATTGAGAATTTCCACAACTGTTCCTCTGTATTCTCTTAATCTGGGGTCTTTTGTTGAACATTCACCATTGATCTGTTGAATAATTAACTCAGAGTCTCCTATGATTGATACTCTAATTGCTCCTAATTTTTTGACATGTTTAAGCCCTAGCAAAAGAGCTTCATACTCTACCATATTATTAGTGCATCTAAAGTTCAATCTATAAGCATGGCCTTCGGCATGATCATTTTCAACGTTATGTATCCAAATTCCAGCTCCTGCTCCTAACTTATTTACTGAACCATCAAATTCTAAATGCCATAGAATTTCATGTTCATAATCTTCATCAACTGTTTTAACATGTTTCTTAACAGGGAGCTCTGGTTTTTCAATTTTTTCTGGTATTTCTTGAATGTCTGATGTTTCTTTGTTTTCAGAAATTTCTTCGATTTGAACAGTATATTTATTTGCAGTTTCTGTTTCTGGTGCTTCTAGTTCAGTAGGAAGGTCAAATTCAGCATTATAAAGGATGAATGAGTCCATATCAGAATGTACTGAGTAGACAGGGAAGTTTTCAGGCTTCTCCTAACTACTAACTAAATATTTCATCAAGGTCTCTCTATATAGTCTTTTAGGTTGACCGAACACTGAAATAGTAGCATATGACATATCTAATTGAAGAGATCCTCCGAGTTTGGCACCCCAGGATCTGGACAACAACATACCATATTTGGGAGGAATATATGCTACTACTATATCCATCAGAATAGATTTCGCAGGGTATTGCACCAAAGTAACACACAAATCTTTAATCAAACCTAAACATCTTACCTGACTTGAATCAAAAGAAAAAAGATCTTTATATGGTCTGGTAATGTCTAGGTTTAATCTTTCCATCATAGCCTTGGGCATTAAATTGTGAGACGCTCCAGAATCAAGCATGGCATTATGAAGTATTTTGTCATGTACGTTCAAACTCACATAAAATGGAGGAGTTCCTCCACTTTCTGGTTTTCCATTTACTTCAGGGCCAAAAAGTAGTTTGGGTTGATCATCAAAAACATTTACTGAATCATCCATTCCAGTAATGTTAAGGGATCTACTGATTTGGCTTCTATAGACATCGTGTTTAGCTAATTCTGCTAATGGAACGACTATCTTTAATTTGCCTATTTCAGCTTCTAGATTGAAATATTTTTCTATTTGAGCTCTAGTATTTTGAACAGTTGGATTTTCTCTATTTTTTGGGTCTTCAGTGTTTTTCTCTTTTTCATGAGTGGGATTATGAGTTGAAGGTGTTTTTGAATTAACTTCTGCTGGTTCTTCTACGTTTCCTACTGGAGGAAAAGTATTAGAAATTTGTTTATTATTTGGTTGATTATCAGACACATCTTCAATTATTGGATTTGCGGGGTTAGGACTTGTTCTGGAAAGAATTTGTACAGGAGGAGTGTTAGTTTTACCTTTGATGTTTTGTTTTACACCTTTCTATTTGCTATTCTCTGGCACGTCAATCCGTCTGCTTCTCAAATTGTATTGTTTATGAACTTCATAAATTGCTGAATCATATCCTTCTTTGAAATCAAAAGTTTCTCCTGAATGAGTTTGAAATGTTTCAAGAATATGATTTTCTTGATCATCTTGAGATAGGAAAAAATTTTGTTCATTTTTGTTCTCAGTCACGTTATTGATTTCAACATCCTCCGTTGGTTCTTTAGAAGATGAACCTTCAACAAAATTTTCCTGGAATGGTGGCCTGATGTTTTGGTCAGGAACATTTTCCCAATATTTTGGTTTTGATTTCTTCTAAATTTTGGGTTTCTAACAACATTTTGACCATCGCCAGAAGACTTTCTTTCGATTGTCTCTACTCTGTCTCCCAGTATTTCCATCCCTTTAATAATTGCATCCAGCTTTCTTTCAAAATCTGAAGGCTCTTCGTTTATAGGCATCCTTCTTTCAGCTCTAGCTCTAGCTCGTTTTTCTATGAGGTTAGCTTCAACACTAACAACTATGCTTTGCATCTCTTCTAGATTTTGGGGAGCTCTTTCCCTAAGTGAATATGCTATGTCAGAGTCAAAACCATCAGGGAATTTAACCAGTACTGAATCCGGAGGGGGTATAAGGTTTTGGGGAACAACGTTGTAGGCTTCATTGAATCTAATGATATAATCTTGCACTGTCTCATTAGGTCCTCTCTTCAATTTTCCAAAATAAAATAGGATTTGAAGAGGGTCTTTCTTCTTCTCCCATCTATTTAAGAATGCCCTATACAGGGCTGGTAAGTCAGCAATATTGTTTGGAGCAAGAGCTCTAAACCATGTCCTGACTTCCCCAGTAAGACTCTGGACAAAAATTCTCATTCGTACGTCATCAGTGTATATTTCATAAAATTCAAAGTAATCTGTCATCCTTTTGGTATGTTGTTGAGCAGTGTAAGTACCGGAACCATCAAAAGGGGTGGTTTTACTCTGATAATCTTGAGGTAAAGCAGTAGGGTTCCCTGGCAACCTTAACGGAGCATATCTGTTGGCCATTGGAAGGTGTAATGGAATAACAGGTGATGATGGTCTGGAAGTAGTGTGTGGAGGAGTAGGAGGAGTGGCTTGTGTTTGAGAAGTTTGGGGAAAAGTAGATGAACTTGGGGAAGCTGCAGTAATCGCAGAAGTGTTTGAAGTTTCTTCAAAGGTCTGCTTAGATTGAATGGAATTTTGCAAATGTATGTCAAGATGTAATGAAACAAATTTCAATTGTAAATCTTCAAGAAATAATGGGTTCGGAACTAGTCTGGATAATTCAGTTTCAGAAAAATTCACAAATAAAGATGTTTCGAATCGCTCATCAAAAGGTTCTTCATCAAAATAAATCCACTTTACAGGACAGGATGCTGATCTATAAAGAGGTTGAGAACTTCCAGAGCTCTCTTGAATTTCTTTTTCAGAGCTTTCTTGACTTTCTTGTCTTCTAAGAATCCTAGGAATCAGATTCGGATTTTCGAATACAGGCAGTGGATTTGGATCAGGATTAGATCTAGTGTACCGAGTCCTTTCTGAAGCCAGTTTTCCTAGATTTTATATTTTTGGTTTTTTATTTTGAATAAAATAAAAGTACAACTTCGACAAATTCTTCAAGAAATTTAAGATTTTGGGTTAAAATTTTCTCAAATATTTATTAAACTAGAGAATCTGATTAAATGTTTGAAACTAAAGTTCAGTTATTAAGCTAAACCAGAGATAGACTGAAGCAGCATTTATTTACTATGCAATTGCAGAGCAAAAGCAATTCAAAGGCTACCTGGCTGATCTTTAGGCTTTGTCTGTAGCTTATAAGCAAACTAAAGTAACAATAAAAATGATTCAGATCCCTAGTGGAGTCGCCACTATGTTATCACTCAGATTTTCCTTGAAGTTGTTGGAAGAGGAAAGGGGTCCAAGGTAACCAAAAACCAACCTTCAGATATAGAATCTAGCCAATCTGTATCTAGAGAGGGCTCTCTCTTTATGATTTAGCTTTTGTTATTAGAAAATATTAGGCTAGTTATAAGTTCAGGGGTTTTGTTTGAATTTGAATGGTGGAATCCGCCAACTGAGGGCAAGATTGAGTATTTCAGGCCATTGGGCTATGGAGTCGAAAAGATGGCTTTACTGGATTAAGTTTTTACACAAAAGATGGCTTTGCAGGGCAAGATAGCCAAAACAAAGAACAATTTTAGATATTAAAGTGAATGGAATGGATTTTTAAATGGATGAAAGGCAATCAAGAATATTTCAACATGTTTAAACGAGGGAAAGTGAGTGATTACCAATAAAGAGCAATTAAGAATTCTTTACTAAGTAATCAAATGCTTAAACCAGAGAAACAAGAGCAATTAAGAATTCATTGTTTATGACCAGTTTAGAAGAAAACATTTAGAATAATAACAATTGAAATCAGAGTACACTTAAGCAATTTCTGATTTAATCCTTTTTTGTTAATTATTCAGAAATGAAACACAGTGATATAGTAAACATATATAAAACTTAAAACACAGGATAGAAATGACTTATTGAACTGTAGTCTGACACACGAATCCTGCAAAAAGTCTTGAGCTTCAATTCATCATGCAGCAAGCCACAAAGAAATTTCTCCAAAAGCACTTTATTCCAAAAGTCAATGTTACAGCAAAGTAGAAGAATCCACCCTCAATAATCCGATTGAGGGCTTATTTATACAAAAAATCATACAAAATATCTCTTAACAAAACGAGATATAATCTAAGATGAATCACAAATAAGTTACAATAAAAATAGAGACAGATGGTCTCATAGATAAGACAAAAAAGCAACTAATGTTGTGTTGTTTCCTCCTTTTGAGAATGTGCTGGAGGCAGGACCTATATTTTAGCTCTTCGTTGTCCTCTTCAGTAATTTTTTTCTAACTGACTTGCTTCACTGATACTCTTTGTTTTTACTGATACACTTTCAACTGAACTGATACTCTTTGACCTTCGTTTGTCCTTTTATCCCTTATACTGTAGTAAATAGGCAAAATTTGATATAAGGATAAATTTTACAAAAGTTCCAACAAATCTTCCCACCATTTATCTTCTGCTATTTTGGTCCGTTGAAGCTTCCTTAATGTTTCATCAGCCTCGGTATATCTGAAGAAATTAGGCTGATTAGGAAACAAATGTCTTACTTCATGTTCAAGATAAAACAAATTCTCTAATCTGTCATGAAGATTCCTTCCTGTAGGTAATGTTGCTTCTGTTGAAATGGTTGAGGAACTAGCAATGAAATGATTGTGAGCATGTATGTCCAATTTCTTGACATAAGTTTCCAGGTCCATTATTTTATCTTCTGAAACCATAGGGTTGGGCAACCCTTTATTCAATAAAACATTAAACCTTTCTCTGAAAGCAATGATTTCACTTTGCATGTCAAAACACCTTCGTTCTAAGTTTTGCATAAGATTCCTTTTAGTAAAAACTCTTTTTATATCCAAGATTGTTGTCGTTCTGTCCTGAATACCCACATCTGCAAGTTGATGTCTGGTTTGGGTGTTTAGGAATTGTATGAGCTGATTGGCTTCGTCAGGCCTATTTCCTAATTCTGCTCGTGTATTCTCAACTTCATCCAGAGCTACTTTGACCAAATCATTTTGCTCGTATATTATCTAGATTGAGGACCAGATATCTTTTATTGACTGAATAATATCATCCCAAAGAATGTCATTTATTTCTCTTAAAGGTTTCTCCAATGTGAGATCCCTTTCCAAAGCTTTAACCAATTTTTCCAACTTTTTGACTTCTCTTGTTTTGTCAGCAATAGTCATTTTTGAAAGATCATATTTATGTTCCAAACTAATAAGATGTAACTTTGTGTGCTGAAGTTCTGTTACTTGAAGTTTTAAGTCATTCATTTGCTTTACTAATTCCTCTGTACTCAAAGTTGAAGTATTTACCTATGATGGCTCTGCTAGCTGACCTGTTGGTTGACTTGTTGTACCTGTGATAACCACTGTTGTAGATACTGGAACATTGGACTGTTTGTCTTTTAAAGCTTGTTCCAATTCTTTTTTTGTTTCAATCAGTTGCTCATTCATTTTTTAGAGTAACTCCATCATTTCTTCTTCAGAATTCTTCTTTATTACTTCTTCAGTTTGAGGATGTCTGGAGGCTGGCAATTTCAACTGCTTTCTCAAAGCAACAATGTCATCATCTTTTTTCTTTATTAATGCTTCTATGCCTTTGAAATCCTTTGGATTGTGACCCAAACCAATTATTATTTCCTCTAATGTTTTTATCCTGTTATCTTTGGCTTGAGAAGAAGCCTTTTCAAGCTGCAATTGTGTATTGGTGTTCTCCAAAGAATCCTGTAACCTGTGAGCTGCCATTGCCTTATCAGTCAAAGTAGAATAGATCATTTCCCCAGTCTGCTTATGTAACTCAATCTGATCTAAAGGATGGATATCCTTTGCTAGGACTTCAAATTTTGTCCTAATATAATCAGCAGCTGTTTGGGGTTGTTGCACCTTGGGTTTGAAATGGCTCATTATCATTTTGCCCTGTTGGATGTCAAAAGCTAACATCAATCTTTCTTGATTCTTTGGAGCCATTTTCAGATATTGATTATATACTTGAATTCTCAGTGGATCATTCCTGGCCTTGATATTGATAAATGTCTTCTTTATATCTCTTGTATCTTTAACTGGTGTTTTGAAAGAAGATATTTCAACACTCTGTTGCTTCTGTAGCTCTTTCCTTTGTGAGGTAGTGGATGCTTCACTGACTGTTCCTGTTTGTTGACTGCCCAATTGTTCTGGTCCTTGACTATCAAGGATTTCATCAATAGATTCCATTTTGGGAGGAGTATTCAATTTCTGTCTCTTGGCCTGAGGCTGTTGTGAAGATCCAGTGAGAGGGGTAGCAGCTTCAGCTTCTCTCTTTTTTCCCTTTTCCATATTTAATGGAGTCTGCAAAATTGACATTTCTACTGGATTGGTTTGAACGGGAGATATTTGTGCCTGACCTTGTTCTTTGGATGTCTCTGGTTGCTCTATCATTGTGAAATTTTCAATTACTTGTATGTCCAGTTATTTTTCTTTTCCTTTTGATTTTACTGCCACTGTATTGATCTCCTGCAAATGTTGTTGTGAAATTCCTGCTGAAGAAGGTCCTGCTGTCTGTACCTGCCAAAGAGAGTCCAGGTCAAGTATCTTTTCAAGGTCTTTCATTATATTATCAATATTGACCTGCTCACTATCTTTCTCTACCAAAGTTCCTTCCACCCATTCATCTGTATTTTCATATTGTTCAATTTCTGGCATCCTAAAATGAATGTATGGAGATAATTTGTTTTTCACTCTTCTGTCACAAATAAAGCTATATGGATCATAGGGTGCCCAGTAGAAACTCTTTTTTAATTTGAGGTAGTCTTCTAAAATCCTTTCAGCTTCTTTCCCAGCCTCCCTAGAATTACAAACAAAGGGACCTAATTGGCTCTTTATCCTGAGTTGCGCCTTCTTCTTGGCATTACAGAAATGAACTATATCTGAATTGTTCATCTGTCTGAAATACTCAAGTGCAAAAAGTCTCATTGGAACATATCTGGGTAACTTGAATGGACACAATTCACATCCATAAATCCTAATTTCAGTATAATTCTGATATAAGTACCAATCTCCCACTTTATATTGTTTTGAGAGTTGAAGGATTCTCTTAATTTCATTACTGATTCTGGGAGGAGAAATTCCAGTTAACAAAGTGGTTGTTGGATGTACAAACAGATCAATAAACTCATTGTAGGAGTAAGGAGAATCAGAAGAATGATGGGTGATAGCGGACCAAAAGATAACTGACCTAGGGTTTCCTTTAGCATCAAGTTTCTGAATATGGAAAGGAAAACTTTCTGACTGATAGTAGATCATGAGATGATATATGAAGGAAGAATATTTGAATACCCTCTCATTTCCAAATCTCATGAATTGATCATGGATTTTGTCAGCAATATAAGATGCAAAGTCATACTTAACAGCAGGAGGCTGTCCCGGGGTAAAAATAGACAATAATACTAGGGTCAATTGGTCAACAAACTCACTAGTATTAAAACCCATTATTGAAGATATCATGTTTAAAATAAGTTTGCCTTCATCAGTAAAATAGGTGTGGCCATAAGGGGGAGGGCCTTTAGGTTGATGTTGTGGCAGCATGAAAGTCTAACAAAGATGGTTTAACTCTTCATGGGAAAATTGGGTAAACTTCTCAAGTAATTCAGCCATGTATAGAGGAGTGAGGGCTTGATCAGGTTGGAAATGTAGCATCTCATTTATGGATTGAGCAGTTATTGGGAAGAGGACATCTTGACTTGGGGATAAGACTACTCTTTGGTTAGGATCATAGTTGGCATGGCAAAGATGGATGATTTTAGGGAAAATACAGACTACTGGGAGAAGGTACATGGGCATATTGGATTCCCAGAGTCTAATTATGATAGAACCATTCAAATAATTGTCTCTGCAGCGACAAAATATTCAAAGGGGATTCTCACTTATACCCAAGTATTTAATTTGAAAATCCATATCGGCTAAAGGTAAATAATCGAATTCTTTGTGAGGGGCATTCAATGGTGCTACGTTTAAAGCCACAGGAACTTCCATTTTTGGTTCTTGTGGATTCAAAAATGGGAATTCGGCTTATGGTGAAAGATTTAGCAAAATTACAGGTTTCGATAGGAGAAACAAGCACAATTGCAGATCAGAAATTCAATTATAGTTCTTGGGATTAAGGAATGAACTAGCAATTAATTTTTTAACTTTGTTTCAGTGAAAGGAAAAGGAAATCCGATCTTCTTACAGAGTTTAGTGCGTATTTAGGGTAAATACCTATTTTTCTGAGGATGACACTAGTTTCAAACAGGTACTGGATAAGGCGAATGATTTCTTAGATGCTTGACTGCAATTTTCTTAGACGAGGCAAAGGTTGGCGGTCTTCAGCTATGAAAATTTTGAATTACTGTGCATGGAAGTTTGGTCGTTCTCTACACATGAGAAAAATGAAAAACGCGGGCTTATTTTGTTTTATTCACAAATTCAATGGGTGGCGGAATTTTTTATTATTTTATTGGATGACATCAGCATGGTACAGTGGTCATATCATGAGCGGAAAGATGGTAAGTGGTTTTTATCGCACCGCTTATGAGGGAAAGCAGTTTTAGGTGGAAGCGCAGCGATGCTATACAATGATTGACACGTGGATCGTGCGTTATCTTTCATACGTGGATGGCCAGCGAAATGGATGAGGGCCGTAGATCTTGGATGGGTCGATCGGATGGTCGACGGGACAGGGAGATGGCGGGGAATTAACGGTGCGGGCCCAATGTAATAAACGGTTAATTAAACCCATCGGGTGGATTTTGATTGGTTGGGGTTGGTTATTAATTAATCATGTGGATTAATTAATCCCTGGTACGGTGGATGGTCGGGAATTACTTTATTTTTATTTTTAAACATATATAATATGTTTAAATGTTTTTTCATATAATTTTATTTATACAATAATTAAATCAATATGATTTATTTACTATAGGGGGGCGGGAATAATATTAATGTTATATTTTAGCCAAAAGGGGGTATATTGTGGGTTTTTAATTTGAAAAATAGGAATTAAATACTTTTGGCTAAAACGTCATAATATAAGGGTTTTTGGGGATATTACTATAAAAGGATTTATATACATAGGACAAGGTTATTTCAATAAGAAGTTAATAAATAAAATTAGAGTTAATATGACAAGGGAACAATGTAAACTCAAAACACTTAAATATAACCAAGAAAGTGAAGATTCAAAAATAAATGGCATTATTATACTTTCATCACTTAGACTTAGAATAAAAGTGATTTTGAGGGCTTTTCATGAAATATTAAAGGATTTTCCTAAGTAAAATGGAATTTTACTTAGAAAAAGTTTTTTGAGAGGTGAATGAATGTGATAATGGATGATTTCAAGTACTTAGGTTTTTTCAATTATTGGGCCGAGGATCCGGTCCCTCCAAAAGTCAAGGAAATGCCTTGAGCCCCTCTAATCTTCAAATACCTTAGCACTTAGGGGAAATTAGTGAAATCTTTAGGGAAAAATGAAGGGGAAGTTAATAATCTTGACTTTGCTTTGTTGTGAACTTTTCCAATGTAGTATCTGCCTTTGCACTTGTGATGAAAGTAAAATTGAACACATTTAGAACCATCATTCATCACATGTAATTCTGCAACAACATCTACCTACCCTACTTACTTTACCCTACCATTTTCTCTTCTTTATTAGGGTGCACTTGGACTGGCAAACCCTTATCAATCTTCTTTTTCTTTTACATGGCAAACCTATCTAAGTCTACACTTATTACATCCAAGGGCTTAGATTAAACTGTTGAGCACCTTTTATTAACTCTACCTATCTACTTATCTGCCAAGATTAAACTGTTTGGCCAGATATTTATTCTCTATTCTACAACATGAAATTGAAAAATGAATGAGTCAAGTTTAAACTGTTTGACTCTTCATAAATTGTGGCAAATATTTGACAAACTGCACACAATTTTGTTAATTACACCAGAGCAAAAAGTAGTGGCATTTAGACTTGCACACTTTCCTTGGCCTTTCTTTTGGTGGGGTTCATTTTCTTTTACTTTTTTGGCCAATTTTATTTTTTCACCCTTTGATTTTTCTTTTAGGGTATACCCTCTTTACATTTTTTAAATTTTTTGATTTTTTGATTTTTTAAGAATATGGAACACCTTTGCAACAAGAAAAAGGTTTGAACATATTGCATAGTTCAACAAGTCAATCATGAAAAATGACGCCTATTGGTATAGGAGTCTAACAAGTACCAATTCAAATTTTTCTCTAGGTGCATGTATTTCTTACTCTTCTTGTGGGTAAAACTTGTTATTTAGCATCTCCACTTTCATTTCTAGCATAGATGTACTTGGATTGATTCAAATAATGTATTTTGGTACAATTTTTAGCTTCTAAAGATTTGTTTCCTTCATAGTATTGTGATTTTACTTGAGCTTGGAAATCCCAAGAGCCTTAGAGCCCTCTTGTACAATTTCTTTATTTCCTTTTAATGTATTTTTCACTTACATCTCTTATTTTCGCATTTACTATTCATGCTTCTTTTGGTGTAGATCATAATGGTTAAATGATTGAAGTGAGTTTCTTTTCAGGTTATTTACAGAATCATGAACATGATGAATCCTTAGAACAAATTTTAAAATTCATATTCATCATTGAGCTATTTGGATTGGTTTACTAGTTCAAAAATCTATAATTTCTAGAAGTCCCTTGTAGCAAAATAGTAGTAATTTTATTCTATTATTTAGAACATGTTAATAAACTTCATTTGAGTTTATTACGCTTGCATTAGGTCATAAAATAATTAAATTTAATAACAAAATTCACCCCATATAATTTTCACATTATTAGATTAGGCATTTGGTAGGTTAACTAGTTCACTAGTTTTTGAATTTCTGGTTTTTAGAGTAAGCAATTTTCTGCAATGTTTTAGCACGTGTTAACATGGGTATTTCGGAGTGATTCCACTTGGAATGCAATATTCAGATATCCTAATTAATAAAAAAAAAATTCCCATATCATTTTCATTTTATTTACTTAGGCATTCAACAAGTTATCTTGCTCTTGTAGCAAAACAAGACCTCATATAACACTTCCTGTAACACTCCTATAACACATGTAAACTTAACCGAATCTACTCCAAAAACTTGGTTTTTGTCCCTTAGGCTTGAATAATTACTTCTAGGCTTTGAACCGTGATTGATTAAGACCAAAATACCTCTTAAGTCTTTCCTCTTCTCCATTTCAATTCACCTCTGCAGTTATGGTTAGTGGAAAATTTCATGACTTGAAGAGCACAATGATGACATTCACTATTACTTTATGAAGAACCTTATGAAATTTTTTGACAATATATATATCTTGAATGCAGTGATTGAAGAATTCCATCATTTTGTTTCATACATCTTAATTTATCGTTTCAATTTCCAAAATTGTTACTTTTATTGCATAGACTATGTTTCCTTTTGATATACCACTCACGCATTGTAAATAGGTTAATGTACACATTTATCCAAATAGGATTAACATTGGCATTCATGTAAACTAGAGTAGCCTTTCATTTTTGCAAAAATAGCTATGATTTTCTCTCTGCAAAATTAATTAGGTTTCCTTTCCATTTATGCAATTATTTTAGGCTTGGATTTCATGGCATTCAATTCATTGCAGCAGATCAATGAAAGAAGGACACATTACATGTTGCATGACACATCTTAAGTTTGTACGAACCCCGAGTTGATAATTTAACCTGGTAGCCTTGGTATTTGTAGCATTCTTATTTCAATACTGAGGCTCATCAGCAAGCTTGCCTTATTGAGCTCCTCAACTTTGTAGTCTTCTTCCCTATGCCTCCAAAATTGCGCATTGTGTATTCATAAGCACCATTCCTCCACTCCTAACCTCTGGAACTATGGCCTTGCACAATCCCTCAACCTTCCTCCTAGTCCAGTAGCTAGTTCTAGTTCCATCAATGATTTTCATGAAGTATCTTAGACCAGGAGTTTTTCATACTGATGTCATCTTGTCATGAGTGATTTCCAGTTGCAGGTACTACATTTTCACATGACAAGGTGATGATCAAGGACAAGGAGAAGGATACTATACCATAAGAAACTTATGAATCTACAAGGACAAGAAATTTATTGAATGATCAGATGAAGGGACACTAGATTGTGACAACACATGAGGATCGAGATCATAGTGAAGACTCCCTACCTTCAAGCCTTATGGAGGAGGAATAGGAAGAGCATGTACCATTTATTGAGAAATATATGGGGAAACAAGTGTCGTTTATTTCTCTTCTTGATAACTACTTGTTATGTATTTTTATTTTTTATTTTTTTACTTCTTATTTCCTATATTATAATTAGTATTTTCTATCATAAATATCTACCAAAACATAAAGAACAATGAGGAAATAAGACATAATATGTAGGCGATTAAGTAGGGCCAAAACCTCTCCATCTTGAGAGGAAAACCGACTAGAATTATTTCTCCTCTTATATACCTTAAATTGACAAATTCTAAGACCTTTGACCCTTGACCAAGGCCCTCTAAGACCAATTCAAACCTTGCTTTTAGAAATCTCTACAAATTCTGCCTTCCAACAACTTCTTCTGTGATTTTCACTTGCCTAGTAGCTTCTTCTACAGCTTTGACCTACTAAGTAGATTCTGCTGCAACTTCTACCTACCCAAAAACGTATTCTACAACTTTGACCTATCTAGTAGTTGCAACTTTGACCACCTAGAAACTTTTACTTTCCCAATATCTTCTTCCATAGAAACCCTAACCCTTGCTTGTGTGAGAAACAATGGTGTATTCCTACTCCTTTCTTCTTCGCTTGGACATATTCTCTCTCCTAGAGAATTTGGCTTCCAAAGTAGCTCTTCTTAATGACCTCCCTTCACTTCTGTAACACAGCTTTATTGAAACAACATAAACCCTAATTCCTTCGCACGTGTGGAGAGAAGTAGCCCAGAAACAACCCCAAAAACTCATTTTTCTCTTCCTCCTTCATCCTCTTCTTCTTCACACTCATTTTCTTTCTTATGACCAAACTTGAGTGTGTGTGACGTGTGTCTTCCAATCGAATTCAATGTCTCCTCTATATAGGCTTCTCATTGGGTCGAATTTCTCCTTTAAGGCTGAATTATTCTTGAGTGTAGGTCAACTTGAATATTGCATCATGACTTGGTCTTGGAGGGTTCATTCACTTGAATTTTCCACAAATAAATTATTTTTACAATATGTAACATGCCCAAATGGGTCTTTCATACATGACAATGACTCTTAGGCCCTAGAAGCTTTGAATGGGAGCTCGACCTATAAAATAAATTCATTTTGAGCAAGAAACCCATTCCATAAGAAAACAATAACAAATTTATTTTTCTCATTATATTAAATATATAAAATAATGATTACATATTTCATTATGAAGACCAAACCTATTTACATATTTCAACACTCCCTCTTAACTAGGGAGGTATTCATAATCCATACAAGGTACTTGGACATTCTCAATCTAAATAATTCTCATAAGAAGAATCGAATTGGTAACCCATCTATATAGCATCATATCATATAACATTGTCACATAGCAAGGCCTTGACTAAAAAATCTATCTATCCACAAGATCAGAGCACAATGCTAGCGACACCAACGATTTATAGACACCATCATCATTGTATCTCAAGGAATATACCCCACCTAGGTGTTCAGAAGGTATGTCCTTCCAAGAGTATTCTCATATTGGATTCCCAGTCCTCAAAAAACATCTATCCTCTATGACTATTCTTATCTTGGATGCCCTAAAACATCCTCAATGTGTATCAGATTTTAGATTCTTATCCAATCCTCCATTCTTTATTCCCAAGCGAAGAAAATAATGATCTGTCTATCTCTCCCTCTCAACTAGAGAGGATATACCCATTCCTAAGAAGGAATGTACCCAATCTCCCTCTTAACCAGGGACTTTTCCAAGCTCCCTCTTAACCAAGGACTTGTCCAAGCTCCCTCTTAACCAAGGACTTGTTTTCCAGCAACAACTTTCTACTTTTGGTGGAGATCATGGGACCTTTTGATGTTTATAGATCTCCTCTATTCAATGTGATGAATTTGATCTTTAATATTATGTTACATTCACCGTTTAGGACTTCTTCGTAGGGCATCGGTAGTCCATCACTTTCCTTCATGAACAATGTTAGTCATGTCATCATTTTCTTCATTAGAAAGTGGTATTTTTAATTCGCATTTGGATTTTCTTCATACGACTACCTTTTCCAAGTCATGTTTCATTTAGGATATTTCATCCAACCACATGAGTGATAGTTTTAGGTGACATCTACAACTCTCTTTCGGTAGCCCTGTATTAACCCATCCAGATGTTGTTCAAAAATTAAAATGAACATCAAATCAAAGTTACCTTTTGTAATGGCCCCTCATCATGACATTCTCTTGTAGCAACATCAACATCCTGCATACATATTGACACATATCCAAAGTATTCAATGTCAAGGGTCTCCTTTATTTCTAGACTTCATTAGAGTCTTCATACCTTTTCCATGGAGATGTCATGGTCAATTCTCCTAGTCATTGAATGTTGATTTCCTTGTGCTCATAGTTCCATATTTTACGACCTCTCCTTTCTTTCTTCACATATTTCTCCCCAGGAACTTTCCATTCATGGTTCCTTCATCTTTTTCAACCACCTCATATTCCATATGAGGACATATTATTTTGATTTCATCTATTAAATATGTGAAACATGCCCTTATGCATCTTTCCAATGAAAGAGATCCATTTCCTTTGATAATACTCATGAGGTAGATTATTCACCCATGTTATTTGCAACTATATTATGACATGACTTATTTTATCAAACATATGCACACATAACTCTTTTCTTCCTTTGGTCATATAGAATCACTTCAATGACTTCCTTTCATTAATTAACAGTATTTCAATCATCTCGACATGTTTCATTCCTTTACCATCATACCATCAACCTTCCAAATAGTGAATCCCATCAAGGTGGTATTCTCAACGGGACACTTGCTTCTTCCAAGAGATGAACCTTCTAATTAAGAATCCAATGGAGGATCTTGATTATCCTCATCCTGCATATGCTCCTTTTCAATGATGTATGATCAGCTTGATACTATATTACTTCCTTCTACCCATAAGTACTAGTTATGATTCTAATGAGGTTACGAAAAGCTACTTCCTTCTAAAGATGACTGCGATAAACTTTTTCTTCAACTATATTTCAAGCTTATTTTTATGTCATGAGCTCTTGCTCCCATCTATGCCATGATGCCATCTCCTAAAATGATGCATCATCTCATGCTTCTAATGATTCCTACCATGATAGCTATATTTTATAAGAACTGAAAAGAACTAGGTGGAGAAGATTATCTCAGTGATAGTAGAGATATTTCACTTATTCCTTCTTTGTCTCCTTCTTCTCAGCATCTTCGACTTCTTTGGTGATATGGACTTCTTCCCTTCCTCTTTTGTTCTTGTCCTTCTTGAGTTTGGGACAATATCTCTTGTAGTGCCCATATTCTTAACACCCATAGCATTGAACCTTGGCCATATTATTCTTCCTTTTTTGAGGACCAAACTTCCCCAACTTCCCTTTTATTTTAGACATGGCAACAAATTCTTGATTTTTCTTGTTTGATCCTACATCACTTTTTTCCTTTAGTCTCGTTTCTTCAGTTTTTCACAATGAACATAATTCATTGAACGAGGTAGCCTCCTCCTTTCCCTAGATGCTTGATGTGAAGTTGGCCCATTCCTCTGGTAGTGCATTGAGAACTATAGTTGTCATTTCCTTATCAGACAATATTTCTCCCAACTCTTGCAGTTGGTCTCTAATTTCTGACACCCTCATGAAGTATGACACTATTTCTTCTTATTTTTTTATCTTCATCTTGTAGAGTTCTTGTGTTAACAAAATAAATTCTCTTGCAGTGCTTATGGAGAAAAATTCTACAAGTTTTTCATTATATATTTCTTTTGATGTTTATAATTTTGATACATAGGGAATGAGGGGATCCTTGATAGATTCTATGAAAATCCCTTGATCCCTTACTTCCATTTCATGAAATTTTCAAGAGCTTGAGCTTATTCCTTTGTAGGTTTAGAAATTGAGCCCTTAACATGTTCCATGATTTCATTTTCTATGAGGTTCAAATCTATCCTTTTCTTCCATGCAAGAAAGTTTGAAGCCCCAACCAACTTGTTGTTTTCCTTGTAGAAATACATTTTGATATATTCTGATGTGACCATTAAAGATACTTACTTGAGAAGATACTCCTTGATGACAATATCTTTGATATGGTGCCTTCTTTATTTTGATATTGATAATGGAAGATTACCTTTTGATGGATATGTCTTCCTTAAAAGTATGATCCTTCAAAGAGGGGGAGATCACCTTGGTTTGATGATGACAACACCTTCTTCTGCTTCCCTTAGATGTGTCAACTTCAAGATGCTTCAAAGTCCTCCTTTGAGTGAACTAGGGTTTTTAGGTCTTCTTCTAGTGACTTTCTTCAAGACAATGATGTAATCCTTGTCCCTATAGTGCCTTTGATCTGAGAGGTCCCTTTTGATGCTCTTGATGATATTTTAGTGCTTCGGTCCTTGAGTGTCCTTATTTGAGTTTCCCTTTCTTGACTTTTCACCTTAGCTTTGATACCATGTTAAGAAATCGATGGGGAGGAAGTGCAGGTTATTTATCTTCTTAATAAATTCTTGTGATGTATTTTTTATTTTTCTTGATTTAATTCTTCTGTCCTTTATTATAATTTTCTCCATCATCAAAAAACTACCAAAGCATAAATAATAATGAGACAATATGACACAACATGTAGGTGATCGACCAAGGCCAAAACCTCTCCATATTGAGATGAAAACCAACTAGAATTGTCTCTTCTTATAGACCTTAAATTAACAAATTCCAAGACTTTTGACCCTTGACCAAGACCCTCCAAGACCAAGTCAAACATTTCTTTTAGAAACTTGTGAACGTTCTAACTTCCAGCGGCTTCTTCTGCAATTTTGACTTGCCCGTGATAACTTCTTCTGCAACTTCAACCTACCCAAAAACATATTCTGCAACTTCGACGTACCCAACAACTATAACTTTGACTTTCCCAGTAGCTTCTTCTGCATAAACCCTAACCCTTGCTTTTGTGAGAAATAATGATGTATTCCTACTCCTTTCTTCTTCACTTGGACAGATTCTCTCTCTTAGATAATTTGACTTCCAAAATAGCTCTTCTTAATTACCTACCTTCACTTCTGCATCTTGGATTTACTGCAACAACATAAACCCTAATTCCTTTGCACATGTGGAGAGAATTAGGCCAGAAACAACCCCATAAACTTGATTTTACCTCCCTCCTTCATCCTCTTCTTATTCACAGTCCTTTTCTTTCTTTTGATTGAACGTGAGTGTGTGTGATGTGTGTATTCTGATTGAAGTTGATGTCTCATTTATATAGGATTCTCATTGGGTCGTATTTCTCCTTTAAGGCCGACTTTTTATTGAGTGTAGGGTGACTTGAATGTTGCATCATGACTTGGTCTTGGAGGTTTATTTGACTTGAATTTGACTCAAATAATTTTTTTTTTAATATGTAACATGCCCAAATGGGTCTTTGATACATGTGAATGACTCATAAGCCCTAGAAGCTCTTAATGAGTGCTTGACCTATAAAATAAATTCTGCTTGAGCATGAAACCCATGCCTAAAGAGAAAAATAACAAAATTATTTTTCTCATTACATTAAATATATAAAATCATGATTACATATGTCCTTATGAAGATCGAACCTAGTTGCATATTTCAACACCATCTTTCAAGAAGACACAAAGATAGCAGCAGAAAGAGGCTTGGCATTGCCACATCATCATTAATTCCATGTCATCAATTTCATGTCATGTATTGTCAAGGTTTCATATGAGTCAGCAGTTTGCACATCATTTGTGGATGTAATTATGTAATTTTCTATAACATGAGAAATGTAATGTAAAGTGGAAGTACAAGAGTCACATATAGAATGTGAAAAGTCATGTTGAAGTCAAAGAGTCACAAGGGGGGTCCAAGAGTCATAAGGGAGGTGTAGAGTCACATAATTTGTTATATATACACTCTCATAGCATAAGAGAAGGACTTTTCACCTTGGCTCCTCTAACCAGACATTAGAGAAAAAGATATTTATTTTGAGGAGCAAGTGGTAGCTCTAACGCTCCACTAATGGAGCTAGTGGTGTTCACTGTATCGATGTAGCTTGGAACTTTGGATTACTACTTGAAGATATTTGAGCCAACACACTTTCATGCGTATTTTGTAGATGTTGTAAGATTATTCTTTGAATTTTTGCAATATATGTTGTTTTCATCTTTACTAAATAAATTGAACTATTTCGGTGGAGTTTGTGTTTATCTTGTTCAAGGTGTGTTGTACTTGATTTAACGATCGTTTCTTCTGTGTAAACTATTTAACTAGTTAATTAACGATTATATATATACATACATATATATATATATATATATATAGATATGATCGTGTGTCTTTATTAGATTAGTGTTATTACTCTTATCTTAAAGACTCACTTTTATCTACTCTCCGGTAAAGAACTTTGATACATTCTATAAATGAACATTCTACAAAGCAGACTCACTTGTTCATTCAAAAGTACATGTACATTTCTCTCTCATGCTAACCATCACAGCCAAGGAAAATATCTAAGAAAAATGGTAGTCAAGCCTTATTTTTGGAAGGACTCCTATACTTTAACAGCCCTAGTAAAAATCCATGTAAAAATATATAAGACCGTGGTTGATGGGACACGTATTCCAAGAACAATGGTGGGAAAAAAATCCTAGCGAGTGTTCACTTCAGTTTATTATAGCCAAGGAAATTGGAAAAGGCATTTGAAAGGAATGAGGCATTAATTTCCATTTTATTTATGAAAATAATGGAAATTAGGAGAAAAGGAAGGTGAAAGGTCATAGGTTGCATGTGAGGAGGAAATTGAAGGAAAATAATGGAAAATGAAGAAAATAGAGGATTCATTAATAAAAAGGCTAAAGAGGATCAATTGGAAAGCTTTGGCTACCTTTTGTCAGTTCATTTTCGGAACTCTCTCATTATTCTCTCTCTCTCTCTCATACTCTTGGATACATAGATTTTTCTTGGAGCACTCTTGAAGAGTGTGGATACTTGGTGAATTTGAGCAAGAAGGCAAAGGAAGAGCAAGAAAGCACAACAGGACATCAGGATCAACATCTATAGTAGGTACTGAGTTGCATGTACATTTCCTTCACTAGTTTTGGCATGCATGGTGTATGCATGTGAATTTTCCTATCCTTTCCATTTCCTAGATAGACATAGTGTTGTTGTTTTATTTCCTTTGATTGTGTTCTGGTTGGTTATCATGATTCCTTTAGTTGTGAGTTGAGTTATTAGTTCCTAGAGCCTTGGTTGGACAAACGCTCTGGAGCCCGGTGGAAAGTTGTTGGGTTGAGTTACTAGTCATGGAACCTTGGTTGTACAAATGCTCTGGAGCCTTAGGTGGGTTGAGTTACTAGTCCTGGAGCCTTGGTTGGAAAAATGCTCTGCAGCCCAGAAATAGTTGAGCTTGAGTTACTAATTCTGGAAGCCCTAGTTGGACAAACACTATAGAATCCCTAGAATAGTTTGGATTGAGTTACTAGTACTAGAAGCTGTGGTTGGAAAAAACACTCTCGAGCCCTGGAAAAACTTGGATAGATATCAATCTGTGATGGTTAGTGATGTCTGACCGTGAGGTGGAATCACTAGTTTTGGGTTGAGATGGTTTGTTATTTGGAGCCCTAGTTTGGTGTTGATTGACATGCTTGATAGAGTCCCACATTAATGCTTGAAATATGGCACGTGGGTGATTGGCTGAAGTGAGACTTGCTCAACCAATCTATGGTCGGGTGAAACCTGGAAGTCCCATCTCTGATTGATTTTTACATTTAGTAATGAAGAGCTCGTTCCTATGGTATTTGGTATGAAAATGTATTGGTTTATGTATAGATTTTTTTGATGTTGTACCCATTGCATTTTTTTTGTTATTATGTTGGTTATAAACATGTATTTAATCAATGATGATGTATGGTTCTATCTATGTTTTTACTTGCAAATGAATACATAATGTATCTATGGTCAAATAGAATATATGGTAGCTTATGATGTAGGGGAGCAATGCTTCTTACCAATTCTCAGATTAGTAAGAGACCCCCATGTTTAAACATGTTGTTTAAACTTGTAGATGCAATGTTTGTGACATGTTTGACGAATTGTCTATCATGGTTGGGTGGGGTCCAGATTAGTTCTCGATGATGTGATTGCTTCCATGTATTTTTTTTAATGTTATTTACCCTCTGCTAAAGTTACAGGAAGTTCTGGGTAGTGACCTAGGCTTAGGGGCTAAAAATGTGGCACAAATACCAGAGCTGCAGGCACAAAAATCATTGTTTGGGACCCTAGCCACTACCTTGACAAGGCTAGCCCGTGGCTAAGGGTCTATATCTAATACATTTCCTTTACATGCCTACAGCTTAGGCTTAAGAGGGTAAAAATTCATCTCCCCTTCAATTTTCAGGGGTATGGGAGGATGGTTTAACTCCTAGAGGTGTTTTTGAAGTTGTGTAAGGTGTGTTTGTCATGTTTTTGTCGGTTCCATTTCCTTAAGGTCACCTAGGAGGATGAATCTTATATTAGTATCCTCTCGTCACATGTTTACACCGGTTGGTTGGTTACTTGGGTATATGTGGGAAGAGGGTGTTATAGAGTGGTATCAGAGTATGGTTTAACCCTTGTACTGGATGGGCGGTGTGTTGATCATGCATTTATGTTGGTTGCACATGTGTTTCTCATACTTGTGGTATATATGTTCTTGTTGCATCTATGTTGTGTTGGCCATAGTGGTGTCGCCATGGAAGTGCTGATGGTGTTGTTGTAAACATGTTGTCATGAGTGTATGACTGGTTATGCGTTGTTCATGCTTGTTTATTGTTCGTGCACACTTTCTTACATGTTGCTACATGTTGTGTTTGCATTTCTTGTTTATGCTAGGTTACATATTGGTCATGCTTGTGTATTTTGAATGTATTCTTTCTTATGTGATGCTATATGTGGGATATGCATTGGTCGTTCAGGATTGGTTATACATGTCAAGTGGGTACATATGGTAAAGTTGCATTGGTTTGATTGAGGTTGTTATGCATAAAGTCATTGTATGTAATTAGGTCATCATAATGATATTAGTATGTTATGACGCTAATGTGTTCGCTGAGATAGATTAGTAGATGCAAATCATTAAGGTGACATTGAAACAATGGAATTTGGGGTAAGAGAAGATCGTCATGCAAGTTTTCATGCTTGGTGTGCAGGAATGTGATTCATGGTTGTTGTAAGTATTCAGGTTACTTATATTTTTGTCATTTTATTGGTATTATGGTTACATGTATGATAAATGTTGGTTGACCAGTGTAGTCATATGCATTATGTTGATGTGTATGCCTCTCATTCAATTGATGTTATGATAGATGTTAGTTGACTAGTGTGATGATACATACATGCGTTAGTTAGTCAGGCATGTTATTAACTTGAGGATTATGTTATATGTTGACTTATTGTTGTTTTATTTTATATAACTTGATGATTATGTGACACATTTTTGATGAGTATGTTATAGGTCAACTTGTTGTTGTTGTATAATAGTTAGTTTGATGAGTAGGTTACATGTTGTTAATGAGCATGATATATGAACTTGTTGTTGTTATACACTAGTAGCTTGTTGTTGTTATACACTAGTAACTTGTTGATTATGGTTATTTCCTTAAGAACTTGATGGTATATGTACCATGTTAATTAGGATTGGTCTATGCAGGTAGTTAGGGTTATGACATTAAGGTATGAGTTTGCTTATGTTGTGTACCTAATGCTCAATGATTGTTTGATTATGTCATCTATCTGGTGTTGAGCATTTGGATTCCATTATGTCATCTAGTTGATTTATCTAACATAGTACGTTTATAGTTTGATTGAATGCTTGACAAATTGCATGATATGATTATGTGTTTATAAGACTGCATGAAGAAATGATCTTGCTTTAAGATGGTTGTACTAACACATGTGTTGGGATGGGAAATATGTACCTGAGTATATGTAGGTGATAGTTGTAGTATTATGATTTTGACTAATATTTTATTATGACATGGTTGTTATTCTTGGTAAAATTTGATTTCAAATGGATAGATATGTTGTCTTGACCTTTGGTACATACAAATGACATGTGTGTTCAGATATAAGGCAGTGTGTTTGGCACAAAAAGGTAAGGTATTTAGCTTGTTGTTATGCTTATTTATGCACTAGCAGTTATGTTTCTATGAAATTATGATGCAGGGGATTCCATGGAAAAACAGACTGCCATGAAATCTTGAATAAGGATCGAGTTGAGCTTTCTTTTGGAAGCATTGGGAACCATGGGGATTGAGTCATGGTTTTTTTTGTGAGTATTGTGCTTTTGGTCTTGTGTGATTTTTTAAGCTTGTTTTGCAGTTATGTTTATGTCTAGTGTGAGGCCTTGCCACTTTGGTTTTGGTGTCATATTGCTATTGGTTTTCACGATTTTCGTCTTGTTTTTTCTTGTTCTTGTCCATGTATTTTATGTTTTTAGAGTCTTGGAGTTTGGTTGGGGAAAGAGGAAGGTAATGAAGCTCGGGGAGAGCTGGATGAAACCCAACAGGTAATGCAAGATTTAGATGAAGCTCGATGCATGAGTAAGCACAACAGAAGGTAAGAATATGTCAGTCAGTTGGACTGGTTGGGTCCATTGTGGTAAATGGACGGTGGCAGGATATTCATGAGAAAGGTAATCAAGTATAGTAAATTAAATGGATCTGAGGTGTTAGATGCCTTGGCTATGCTGAAAATTATTATTCTCAATGTTGTGCATGTTATGCATGAATAAGGGGAGTTCTGTTAACCTAGATCTTATGATATATGGTAATTGTGTTGTGATCATGATTTTGTTAATACTTATATCTATATACATGTATGTATGTATGTATGTAATGTTTGACAGGGTCGTCATGGATCCTGATTGTTTAATGCTAATGTTTATGTATATATGTGTGTGTGTGTGTCATTGTCTGACAGGATCATGATTGTTTTATGCTAATGATTATATATGTGTATGTATGTATCTAAGTATCTATGTCACTGTATTACAGGGTTGTCAAGGATCATTCTTGTGGAGGAATGATTTCTTATGTAGGTGAATGACATGAAGAGGTTTATCGCTATGAGGAATAAAGTGGGAGGAGTAGCCATGATATATCTATGAGGTCAGTACATGTGGATGTGATTTAATGTTATATGCTTGTACTATGCCTATGTTTATGTTATGCATAGGTAATGATGAGGGGTAAATTAGAGAAGTGAAAGTAGTGTGATCTGCGACATGCTAGGATAAGAACGGATATTGGAAAGACACTAGAAGCAAGGTTGCTTGTGGGGATAGTGTGTGGTCTATGGATGTGTTGTACTATTGTTATGCATATGTTGTATATATTGTATATATTGTACATGTTGCATTTTTGATGTTGCGTGTATGAAGTGTTGTGTATATTTAGTATGTTTACATGTTGTTCATGCAATGTTATGTACACTATGGTACAAATGGCGATGTGTAATGTTGTATGACTATTGTATATATCATTTTGTGTGTATATGACTCACAGGCGGTCACTATTCTTGTCCGTACAAAAATATGTATCAAACTTTCTTTAAAACTCAAAACAAAACAATTAATACTATATAGCAATATCACATATTTGTTGACTTCGCAGATCACAGATTATGTGATATCGCAGATCGCGAATAATAAGGTATCGCAAATCGGAAATTTTACGATTTCACAAATCGCAACTTATAAATTTTTGCATGTCGCGATTTATAGGAAATTACGAATCGCAGATTGTGATTTATAAGAAATCACATATCGTTGATTTCTCCTCATCGCATGCAACTTGCAATCTTAACAAATATAAGTTAACTTCACTGATTGCGATGTGTGCTATGTTAAATAATTGTGATGTGATATGCTCGCTAAATCTAGTAACTGCGATGCGATATAAAAATTTGGGTTTTCAACCGAATTGCGATATGGATAGATTGTGATATGCGCAACAATCTTTTCCTATTTATTTGAAGTCTTTAAGCCTAAATATTCACACTGTGAAGCATTTAAAAGACTTAAAATTTATTTCTAGAACTCTGACAGTATAAAATGATAAAATTGTTCAACAAAAAATAATTTCTCTCCTGTACGTGATCTTTATCAATTCCAAAAGGAAAAAAACCCAAAAAATTTAACACAGAAAATAGTGACCTTTGCACATCCACTCATTGTCAAATTAAAATACTCAGAAATTTAAAAACAGAGTCTTCTACTGGCCCTTGATGGCTTGATTACAATGCTTTTTCTCTTGCTCTTCCCTCTCTGTCTCTCTATAAATTTCCTTATTCTATCTCTTCATCTCTATCTCTAAAAAAATGCGTTATTTTTTTCTTCTAAATGCGACTAACTATTCTTATCTCTTCGAACCACTTAATCCCTATTCGATAAGTCTAATGCACACCTGTACTAACAAACTTATCTTTTCTTTATAATTTAGAAATATACTATCTATTACAATAAATGATAATAAAATTAAATTCAAGAGGTTCAATCCTCTCTGATAAATGATGATTTTACCACTCAGGTCGATAAAGTTTATCTCGGTTGATGCTCCTACATCAGACTCCCAGGGAAGAAAAAAAAATGATCCATCAAATCTTTAGGATTTACTTGATACTTTTGTAGCTCTGCTGCTGTCATCCAACTAGCATCCTCAACAGGTTGTCCCTTCCATTTGATTAGATACTGATAATAGGTATGTCCTATAGTCTTCTTTGTAACTCTCCTCTCCAATATGACTTTCACTTCCATCTTGGTTATCTTTGGCATCTATTCCTTCCAATTCAGAGTCTGAACCTCCTCCTCTGTAGGTTCACCTTGTGATTTTGCCTCTGTTTCCTTGTACAGGTACAAATATGAAAAATTAAAGATAGGTAATATTCCAACTCCTTCTGGTAGCTCAATCTCATAAGAATTGGTGGAAAAATTCCTCAAAATTCTACATGGTCCTATCTTTTTAATTTTTAGTTTGTTATAGGTTGCGATAGGAAATTTGTCCTTCCTTAAGTAAACCATGACTAAATCACCCACTTGAAACTCCTTTTCTGTCCTCTTCATATCATCCCTATGCTTATACTTACTGTTGCTTTCCTGTAATCTCTGCTTGACATATTCCTGCAATTTATGCATATGTTCTGAAAATTCATCATCCTTTGCGCTCTGTGTCTCTTGTTTACCCAAATCTCTAAGCTCATATATTCCTCTCGGATGCATCCCAAAAACAATCTGAAATGGAATCATTATGATACTCCGGTTAGGAGCATCATTGTCAGCAAATTTAGCTTGTGAAAGCACCAAATCCCATTGCTATGGATTTTTATAAACAAAAATTCTTAATATGTTTCCTAAGCTCATGTGCACGACTTCAGTTTTCCCATCCGTCTGGGGATGATAGGTTGAACTAAAACTGAGGTTTGCACCTAGATTCCTCCACAAAGTCCTCTAGAAGTTTCCTACGAACTTTTTATCCCTTCCTGACACAATATTCACTAGCAACCCATGTAATCTTACAATTTCTGAGAAAAAAAAATTAGCAATGTGAGTTGCATCACTAGTTTTCCTACAAGCAATGAAATGAGCCATTTTTTAGAATCTATCTACAAAAACATAAATATAATCATGTCTGCTTTGATTTTTTGGAAAACCCAAAACAAAATCCATGATGACCGCATCCAAAGTTCTGTTGGGTATTGGAAATGGCTGATATAATCCAGTGTTTTGGCTTCTTCCTTCGGCATGTTGACAAACCCTGCACTTCTCAGCAAACTTTTTGATATCAGTTTGCATATTTGGCCAATAATAAAAATCACTTACTTGAGCGAATGTTTTATCTCGCCCAAAGTGTCTAGATAGTCCTCCATTGTGTTTTTCTTTAATCAAATTTTCCCTCATGGAACATTTAAGAATACACATTTTATTGTTCTTGAACAACAATCCTCCTTGAATCAGGTAGTCCAACCACTGGCTTCTATTATGAATCACATGATTTTGAATATTTGCATATATTTCTTTAAAATTTGTGTCTTCTTTATACATATCAATCATCTCTTCAAGCCCCAAAATACCAATCTTCAATTCCTGCACAACCATATTTACTCTGCTCAAAACATCAGCAATTACAAAGGTAAAACTCTACAAAAATTCCACCCACTTAACATGCTTTTGGCTCAACTTTGGCTAATTTTTATGAACTATAGTGCATGATTATCAAAATACAATACAAATTCTTTAAGCAACAAGTAATGCCTCCATTTCATTAAAACCTGCACAATAGCATATAATTCTTTATCATAGGATGAGTGCTTTCTCTTTGCCTCATTCAAATTTTCATTGAAATAAGCTATCGGTCTTTGCTCCTGACTCCAATCTCTATTCCACTAGCATCAGTCTCAACTTGAAAACTTTCTTAAAATTCGGCAAGGCAAAAACAGGTTTTCCAGTGATCTTCTTTTTTAATATCTTGAAGTTCTAAACTTTTGCCGTTGTCCACTTAAATGGTTGATTGCTTTCCTTTATTGCTTCAGTTATCAGTGCACAGATCTAACAAAAAATTCTTATAAAATTTCTGTAGAAACTTGCAAGACCATGAAAACTTCTTACCTAAAACACGTTTCTTGGAGTTGGCCAGTTAGGAATTTCTTGGATATTTTCTGGGTCCATCTTCAAACATTCTTCTAAGACTACAAGTCCCAAGTAAACTAGCTCCTTATTCATGAAACTACACTTCTTCAAATTTATCAGCAGTTTCTCTTCCTGCAAAATATTTAAAACTATCTTAATATGCTCCAAATGCTCTTCCTTACTCCGACTGAAAACCAGAATGTCATCAAGATAAACTATCCCGAATTTTCTACCATATTCCTTCAAGACCTCATTCATCAGTCTCATAAATGTACGTGGTGCATTAGTGAGCCCAAAAGGCATCACTAGCCATTCATACAACCCATTGTTGGTCTTAGATGTAGTCTTCCATTCATCCCCCTCTCTAATACTTATTTTATGGTATCAACTCTTCAAATCTATTTTAGAAAAATACTTTGACCTACTCAAACAATCCATCAAATCATCCATACGTGGCAGGGGAAATCAATACTTGATAGGGATCTTGTTTATATCTCTCGAATCAATACACATGCACCATTCACCACATTTCTTTGGACTAAGCACTGCTGGTATGACACATGGACTAAGGATTTCTCTTATCAATCCTTTATCCAAAAAATCATGCACCTGTCTTCCAACTTCTTCATTCTCCTGAGGAGTTAATATATATGTTGCTTTGTTTGGAGAACTTGACTAGATATTAAATCTATGTGATGACTAATACTTCTGATTGGTGGCAATGCACTTGGTAATTCATCAACAATAATATCAACATAGTCATCTAGTAGATTTTTAATTTCTACAAGAAGATTATATAAATTTGTAGAAGTCAAAATTACCTTGGGTTTACCCACAACAGAAAAAAGTATTTCTTCCTCTTTCTCGAATTCTCGCAACAATTATTTCCACTCATCAACATAACATTGTTTCCAGGTGCTTCTTTTTCTGCTTCGCTCTTCAAAGGCAACAATGTGTGCTTCCTCCCATCCTTCTCTAAGGTATAGGTTTTCCTTCTACCATCGTGAATGGATTTCCTATCAAATTTCCAGGGTCTTCCCAAAAATACATGGCACACGTCCATCGACATCACATCACATAGTATGACATATTTATATGTACCAATATGGATCTCCACTCTATAATGTTCTGTCACCAAAATCTGATGTCCTTTTTGTGGCCATGACACTTTGTAAGGAGTAGGGTGTACCAGGTTAACCAACCCCAATTTCTCAACCAACTCTGTGGAAACAAGATTATAAGTGCTTCCATTGTCAATCACAACCTTGCAACATTTTTCTTTAGACTTACATGCAGTCCTGAATAAGCTCTTCCTTTGAGCTGGCTCATTTGATTCCTTCACTGACTTAAGAAATACTCTTTTTAACAATAAGGAATCTCCTGCCTCAGGTGGTTCTTCTTTCCCCATGACCTCAGGGTTTTCTTCCTTTGCCTCGGCTACATTCAAATTGCTATGATTTGTTGGTTTATTATGAGGACAATCCCATGATCCATGCCCCCATTCTCCACATGTGTAACATCGAATTTATCTTCCTCAACCTCTACCTCTGGGTACAAATCTCCCTTTACCAGAGTCTCCTCTTTGCGGCAGTTCACTACTTGAACCTCCTGCTTCACTTTGTCAATGCTGGAACCTGGATCTAGAAGCTCCTCTTCCTCTTGTTGAACTTTTACCTATATTCCTCTGACTTTGATTTTTCAACATTTTCTCCTCTACCTTCAAAGTTGCTTGATAGGAATCTTCAATTGTCTTAAGAATCAATAGATTGATTTCATCTTGTATGTCATATCTCAAGCCATTTATATACATGGCTACCTTCTCTAAATCATCTTCAACATGTCCTACTCTAATTCTTAACTTGTTAAACTCCCTTGTGTACTCTTTGACAGTTATTCCTTTCTGCTTCAATCTCTATAATTGTTTGAAAATATTTAATTGGTAATATTTCAGCATGAATTTAATTTTAAATTTACCTACCATTCTATCCCATTGCTTAATCTTGGGCTTTCCTTTTATTTCCTTGGATGTTTGTAATTCATCCCACCGGATAGTTGCATGGCCCTTCAATCTGGTAGCTGAAAATTTCACCTTATTTTTATCATCGACCTCCTCAAAGTCAAAATACTTACATAAAAAACTGGTCCAGTCCATCAACTCTTCCACATTAAAGTTTCCTTCATACAAAGGTGTTTCCACCTTTGGTCTTCCACTTTCTTTGACCAACATTTTGAGAACTTTAGCTGTTTTGTTCTCTTTGTCTTCTTCTTCTTCAAGGGTTCCTCTGCAAAACTGGCATCTCCTTCATCAGGTTCTCTCCTATAAGAAATTTCCATTGTCTCCATCCTTGCACAAAGGTGTTGAATATCTTCCAGAAAAATTGCATTGGCTACAAGTCTTCCTCAACCTATGTCGGCTGCTCTCCTGGGTGGCATGTTTTTTGAAGCAGAGCTTAATCTTTGTTCACTCTGATACCAAAAATGAAGCACAATCGGTCACTATTCCTATCCGCACAATAATATGTATCAAATTTACTTTAAAACTCAAAACAAAACAATTAATACTATATTGCAATGACTTCGCAAATTGCAGATTATGTGATATCGCAGATCGCAAATAATAAGATATTGCAAATCGGAAATTTTACGATTTCGAAAATCACAACTTATAAGGTTTCGCAGGTTGCGATTTATAGGAAATCGCGGATCACATATCGTGATTTATAACAGATCATCGAGCGCTCCTCATCGCATGCGACTTGTGATCTTAACAAATATAAGTTAACTTCGCCGATTGCGATGTGTGCTATGTTAAATGATTGCGATGCGATATGGATAGATTTCGATAAGCGCAATGCTATTTTCCTATTTATTTGAAGTCTTTAAGCCTGAATATTCACACTGTGCAACATTTAAAACTTAAACTTTATTTCTAGAACTGTGACAGTATAAAACAATAGAATTGTTCGACATAGAATAATTTCTCTCCCACACGCGATCTTTATCGATTCTGAAAGGAAACAAACCCAAACAAATTAACATAGAAAGCAATGGCCTTTGCACATCCACTTGCTTTCAAATTAAAATACTCATAAATTTAAAAACTAAGTCTTCTACTGGCCCTTGATGGCTTGATTACAATCCTTTTTCTCTTACTCTACCCTCTCTGTCTCTCTATCAATTTACTTATTCTATGTCTTCATCTCTATCTCTAAAATAAATGCATTTTTCTTTCTTTCTAAATTCGACTAACTATTCTTATCTCTTCAAACCACTTAACCCTATTTGATAGGTATAATGCACACCTATACTAACAATCTTATTTTTTCTTTCTAATTTAGAAATATACTATCTATTACAATAAATGATAATAAAAGTAAATTCAAGAGGTCTAACTCTCTCTACTAAATGATGATTTGACCACTCAGGTCGATAAATTTTATCTCAATTGATGCTCCTGCATTAGTATATTGCATATGCAATGCTAGGTATAGATGGTGCTATGTACATGTTGGATATGTAGTGTTGTGTACATATCATGTAGTGTGCATGTTGGATATGCGGAGTTGTGTGCATATGGTGTTGTGCGCATGTTGGATATGTGCGTTGTGTACGTATGGTGCTATGTACATGTTAAATATGCAGTGCTATGTACATATGGTGTTGTGTGCATGATGCACATATGGTGATATGTAAATTTGGTGTCGTGTGCATGATTGTACATGTGGTGTTGTGTACATGTTGTACAAGTGGTGTTGTGTGCATCTGGTGTCGTGTACATGTTGTGCATGTAGCTATGTGTACATGTGGTGTCGAGTACATGTCATGCATGTGGTGTTTTGTACATGTGGTATTGTGTACACATTGTACAAGTGGTGCAGTATACATTTGGCATTGTGTACACGTTGTGTAGATGGTGTCGTGTACATGTGATGTTGTGCACACATTGTACAGGTTGTGTTGTGTATAGGTGGTGTTGTGTACATGTTGTTCATATGGTATTGGTATACATGTGGTATTGTGTGCATGACGTACATGTTGTGTTGCGAGCATGTGGTACTATGTATGTGCATGGTGTAGTTGTGGTATCGTGACATGTGTATTTGTTGTGTTGTATTGTACACCAAATGTATGTGTATGTATTGTGTCGCGTCGTACAATAGGTGTAGGTGTATGTGTCAAATCGTGAAGTTGGGAAACGATTTTGGCGGATGGTTAGAATTCGGGAGAAATTTTTAATTACTCGGCCGAGAAAAAAGTCAACTAAATTTCTTGGCCGAGATTTGTGTTTTGCACCGGTTATATGTGTCATATGTTGGGTATATGTGCATGTATTTTATGGTTTTTGATGCCTTGTGTGGATGTATGTGTTGTGTGTCAAGTATACATGCAGACATTGTATGTTGTTGGATGTCGTGTGTAGGTTTATATGTGCGATGCACACCATGTGTAGGTGTACATGGTTGAAGAAAAGGCATTGGGCGTTTGTTGGGTGTAGCAACCAAACTAGTGTGTGTACATAAAGAACAAAGACAGAAGTAAGGACCGGTGAAGGATAAGTATCGATATTGTATTTCAGTTATATTATGCATGTGATCTACGATTCTAACTAATGATGGTTACATGTGATTTATGATTATGGTTTGTGATGGTTGCATGCGATTCATGATTTTGACCTATGATGGTTGTGTTTTGAGCTAAGAGGACGTTATATGTTTATACATGATGATTTGATCAAACAATTGGTTTGACTTGTGTGTCAGGAAGTAAGCAGAATTACAAGTGTAACTTATTGATGAGCTACCAATGAGGTATGATTTGATTTTATTTCAATTTATTTTTAATCTAATGGCAATTATGTGCTTGGTACAGAAAGCATGGAAATGCCCGGTTGGGTGGTTGAAACTGATTTCAAGTAGTAGCAGCAATAACAAAAGGAATTGGAACATGCAACAGTATGTTGGTAAAGCATTTCAAGATCAGAGCCATTGTGGGACACTGGTACCCAATAGTGTTTATTGATTTCCATGAGCATGTTATGACCGGTATGATGGTTGTGAGGCAGGTATATGTCTTGGTTGTTTGAATTCCAATGCAAGGAAGCCCTACCAAGGGAATGGACTGCCCGAGATGGGCGTGCCAGCAGAACTTGGAAGGTGAGTGACTACATGGAAGGGTGTGACCGGATTTCCTGAGGGACTGTGTAGTAGTGAAGGGAAGGTTGGGGATGGATTTGTTTTGGTCATTAGCATTACCAGATGGAATCAGATGCACTTTGGGAGTGTGCCATGGAACAATGAGTTGGTAATTGTTTGTTGAGGGTACAATAGCACAAGATTGCAATGTTGGGCGTTGGATGCATCTTTGACTTTGGCAGTGGATTTTGGACTTCCTAGGAAGGAGGTGAATCCCGGTATACCTTGAGGGTGGAAGCATGGGCCTCTCGATTCCCTTTTTGCTAATACATGCATCGTATCCTTATATTTGTTGGTTGAAAAAATGTGTATATGTGTATATTAATATAAATACTATATCGAGCTGCTTTATAAAGCTCCACAAACAATATGGTTATTTGCTGGTTGAAGCAAAGGTGCATGAGTATATGTGGTTTTTATTGTAAATACCGTAATGAGCTAGGTTATAAAGCTCCAGTAAAAAATATGATTGTCATGTTTCTTCAGGATGTCATTGCAAATATTGCAACGAATTGTATTATAAAGCTCCATAGGTAGTATGTTTTGTTTCAATGATTTTTTGGTTTATAGGTGCGATTTAACACCGAGGATGGTGTTACCCCAAGGGGGAGGGTTATGTAACAACCCTGGTAAAAAATCCATGTAAAAATATATAAGACCATGATTGATGAGACACATATTCCAAGTTGAATAGTGGGAAAAACATCCTAACGAGTGTTCACTTCTGTTTATTATGGCTAAGGAAATTGGAAAAGGAAATGCAAAGACAATGGAAAGGCACGAGGCATTAATTGGAATTTTATTTATGAAAATAATGGAAATTAGGAGGAAAGGAACGTGAAAGGTCACGGGTTGCATGTGAGGATGAAATTGAAGGAAAATAATGGAAAATGAAGAAAATAGAGGTCTCATTAATAAAAAGGCTTATGAGGATCAGTTGGCAAGCTTTTTCTACCATTTTTTAGTTCATTTTTGGAGCTCTTTGATTATTCTCTCTCTCTCTCTCATACTCTTGGATACTTAGATTTTTCTTGGAGCACTCTTGGAAATTGTGGATACTTGGTGATTTGGAGTGAGAAGGAAAAGGAAGAGAAAGAAAGCGCAAGCGGATATCGTGATCAACATCTACAAGAGGTTCTGAGTGCAGGTATCGAGTTGCATGTATGTTTTCGTCACTAGTTTTGGCATGCATGGTGTATGCATGTGGATTTGCCTAGCCTTTCCATTTCCGAGATATGCATGGTGTTGTGGGTTTATTTCCTTGATTGTTTTCTAGTTGGTTCTCATGATTCCTTTAGCTGTGGGTTGAGTTATTAGTTCCTGGAGCCTTGGTTGGACAAACACTTTGGAACCCGACGGACAACTATGGGTTGAGTGACTAGTCCTGGAAGCCTTGGTTTTACAAATGCTCTAGAGCTCGATGGACAACTGTTGGGTTGAGTTACTAGTCCTGGAGCCTTGGTTGGAAAAACAATCTTGAGCCCTAGGTGGGTTGAGTTACTAGTCCTGAAGCCTTGGTTGGACAAACGCTTTGGAGCCTAGAAACAACTAGGGTTGAGTTACTAGTCCTGGAAGCCCTCATTGGATCTGGAATCCCTGTAACAGTTGGGGTTGAGTTACTATTCCTGGAAGCCCTAGTTGGAACTAACACTCTGGAGACCTAGAACAACTTGAATAGAGATCAATCCACGATGGTTAGTGATGACTGACTGTGATGTGGAATCACAGGTTTGGGGTTGAGATAGTTTGGTCTCTAGAGCCTTGGTTTGGTGTTGATTGATGTGTTTGATTAAGTACCACATTCATGATTGGAATATGACATGTGGGTGATTGGCTGAAGTGAGACTTGGCTCAGCCAATCTATGGTCGAGTGGAACGTGGAAGTCCCATCTCCGGTTGGTTTTTACATTTAGGAATGAAGAGCTCATTCCTATGGTATTCAGTAGACAAATGTATTGGTTTATGTATGGATTTATTTATTGTTGTAGCTATTTTATTTCGGTTGTTATTATGCTGGTTATAAACATGCATTTGATCAGTGATGATGTATGGCTCTATCTATGTTTGTACTTGTAAATGAATACACAATGTATCTATGGTCAAATATATTGTATGGTATCTTATGATGTGGGGGAGCAATTCTTCTTAGTGATTCTCAGATAAGTAAGAGACCCCCATGTTTAAATATTTTGTTTATACTTGTATATGCAATGTTTGTGACATTTTTGACGAAATTCCTGTCATGGTTGGGTGGGGTCCAGATGAGTTCTTGATGATATGATTGCTTCCATGTCTTTTTTTTAATGTTATTTATCCTCTCCTAAAGTTACAGAAAGTTCTGGGCAGTGACTTTGGCTCAAGGGCTAAAAATGTGGCACAAATCCTAGAGTCGCAGACACAAAATTCGTTGTTTTGGGCCCTAGTCACTACCTTGCGAAGGCTAGCCAGCAACTAAGGGTCTATAACCGCTCCCTTGCCCTTACATGCCCGCGGCTAAGGCTCAAGAGGGCCAAAATTCACTTCCCCTTCAAGTTTCTGGGGTCTGGGAGGGTGGTTTACCTCCTGGAGGTGTTTTTGATGTGTAAGGCATGTTTGTCATGTTTCTATCGATTCCACTTTCTTAAGGTCACCTAAGAGGTTAAATCTTATATTAGTAGCCTCTCGCCACATGTTTACACTGGTTGACCGGTTACTTGGGTAAATGTGGGAAGAAGGTGTTACATATACCAAATGATATGAATTCTAATTTAGACTTCTCATTGGCGAGACGACCTTGCATGTTGGCAGGTTCCAACACTCTCAACAAGCTTTTTGACATCACTCTTATGAACTCCGTTTTTTTGGAATGATACTCTATTGTTTTGTCAATAATCTAGTTTTCCAAGTAACAAGCCAATGACAAGCAAAAACTTTATACACATGTAATCTCTAGAATATAATCTAAGTTTAACCTTAAAAAAAAATAAAAAAACAAGAAAAAGAATAAAAACACTTTCAACACCAAAATTGCTAAAAACTTTGACCATAAATAATAAAGAATATGATCTTCAACTCTTTTAATAATCTTCTTAAATTTTTCATTAAAACTACCTTATTGATTTGACCATCTACTTCTATCATCTCATTTACTTCTATCAATTTTAGATTTTTCAATTTACTCCATCATTCCTTTTACCCATTTCCCAATTCATTCCATCATTCCCTTCACCTATTTTCAAAATCTAATTTTACATGTACATTTCCCAATTCACTCCATCATTCCCCTCTCCCATTATCAATTTGATTTTGCATGTACATTTCCCAATTCACACCATCATTCCCTTCACCCATTTCCAATAAACAGTTGTATATAACCTTTTGTTTATTAAATAACACTTTTTTAATAAATAAATGACCATCCTACACACTTTGCTTTCCAAATAAATAGGCCAACATGGGTCAAAGCACAGTACACCGACATAATCTGAAGCTATCGGCCCATCGCTTTAATAATAAAAGAACTTTTACTGAAATTTTGAAAATGTATACAGCTCATCATTTTAATAATAGAAGAGCTTTTACTGAAAGTTTGAAACTATATGTAGGCGGCCATTGGTGAGCGAAAATTGCTTTTCGCAAGGTTAGTGCGTATCCTTTTCATGACTGGAAGCCGTATTTTATAAAGCCATATGCAACACGACAAAGCCTTGGCATTTCGAATAGATTCCAAACCGCATTTCATGCTTTTTGAACTTTTCCCTGGTTAATGATCTGAAATTGATTTAATACAGATTCCAAAGCACATTTGAATGATTTAAATATTGATTTAAAGATTTAAATATATTTTAAAGATTCTGAGATTACAGCTCGATTTGCTCACTCCGCCAAACTGTCTTGTAAAAGATAGCAATTTTATGCTGGAACAGTAAACCTTGGCCAAATTTAGATCGCAACTGGACTCACAGTTCGGAATAAATTTTATTTCACTCCTGAGGAATGCAATGCCGTGAAGAATCTTCTTCATCATTCTCACGAGCATCGGTCCAGGTCACGGCTAATTATGAGGAGTATTCCAAAGCCAAATGGCTCTGACAATCTTATTTTGGTTGGAATTTGGGTAATAAAAGGTTTAAGTTTCATTCGATTGGATGAATTTTCAAAACTTTAAGGGTTTTGATGGATTCGGCGGTACCAAAACTTTTTCAGGCAACGAAGAACTGTGTTCCGGAATTTTAGTTAGGAAAATCGAAATTTCTTCCCAGTGAAGGAAAGGTACAGTTTTAAAGAATCTTTCTTCAGCATCTTAAGTCAAATATCTCGTGACCGAAAGCATTTAAATATCGGAAATGCAGTAAGCAAGCATTTAAAGATTCTAAATAGATAGAAGTTATTCTTCGCTCAAATAAATTTTTTGATTTATTTTTTCTAACCTGATAAAAATATTTATATTTTTAAATGTAATTATAATTTTTTTTATGATTCAAAATTTTCTCCTGATGGTTTGTTTTTCTCAAAAATTTGCTTAAAAATCGCAAAAATTTTCAATTAAATGTTTGATGAATAAGTATTCTTGTTTCCTATATCAGCAAAATCTTACAGCGAAACGAAATTATACTGAAAAATATATAAATCTATCCTAATTTCATTCAATTTTATATTATACACATCAATCATGAATACTGTAGGTATATACACAGTGGAATCGGTAGATGAATCTGGTGTCATATGTGGATGGAGAAATGGAAAACCAGAGTAAAAAACCACAAAACATTTGCATAGTCTAATAATGGTGGGATACTGTTGTTAGGGAATCTGTTTAGTTATTAACACTGTGAGTAATAAGTATATATACTCGGTGGAAACAGTAGATAAATCTGATCATAAGTATAAATGGAGAAATAAAGATACGAGGTACACAGTGGAAACAGTAAATGGAACTGATGTCATAAGAAGAAACGGAAAAGTAAAGAAATGAGTTGACATTGTACACGTCAATTATTAACCCTCTGGATATACAGACTGAAATCAGAAAATGAAATTTGATGTAATAAGTATGAATCAGAAGGTTATGTGCAAAAGGTTTGTTGTCCAACGAGCCAGAGTAGTGCTTTCTGGCTATTAATGTAGAGCCTAATCATGACGGATTATTATTTGATTTAAGAAAAAACTTAAATGGTGGAAAAATTTAATGAGAATGTTAAATGGATAAGAACTTCGAATCTTTTTTATCATCAAAAGTTTACACCGAAAGAAAATTTCAGTAAACACTGCACAGTGCACATATATGCATTAAAATTTGACAATATATACATTAATTGTAACAGTGGTACACAGTGGAATTGGTAGATATGGATAGAGAAACAGTGAAAAATGGCGGAAGAGGAAAAAAGGTAGAAGGCTGCCACATGCTGTGCACGCGCATACCTATAATAGTCACGCATCCATGCAGCAATTACTAATGATGGTGGGAAATATAAAACGGCGCATCACATTCAATGGAATCGCCGTTCCCCGCAATAAATTAAATTCGTTTCTGATAGGTATTCGACAGTTCACAGTGATACTGACAGTCCGTGCTCTCAAAAGCAACGCCGCTGCGCATAGTAGAATTATTATTATTATAAACACCGTGCAACCGCGGGGACCGGGGTAGCTTTTGCTTTTTGAGACCACGAGTCTTTCAAGCGAATTTCGCCCTGGAGATCCGTTGCAAAAACACAGAATTTAAGGAGTAAGCGCAATTTCTCTGCAGGGCTTGCTAGGGTTTCAAGAGGTCAGGGGTTCGAATCAAGCGATGAAAGGTGGAACAATCCTTCTGTGCTTCTTTACAATTTCGACAGTTTTTCAGCGGGGATTTGCCACTAAGAACACCACTTCTGATCCGCTGAATCCGGAGACAGGTAACGTTAACATCGTCCCGGCCATTCCACTCCAGTCGGACATAGAAACATGCCCCCTGGATCTGCCGGATGAGTTATTTTCTGGCGTAAAGGCAGCTTGTGGCGGTCGGGAGCTCAACAGATACAGATGCTGCCCAGTTCTGGCGGCCTGGTTATATGCCGCTCATGCCCGGGCGGCCCTCCGGAGCCTCAAGATGCCGGTTTCCGACGATTCCCCTGTTCTTCCGGACGATTCACAGACGTGTGTTAATAATCTCCAGAGCTCGCTTCAGAGGCGCGGAGTTCGCATCCCCCAGCCCAACGATACCTGCGATCCCGTGCAGTGTTTCTGCGGCATCCGGCTGCACAGCCTCAGCTTGGTCACTTGCCCTCAGGCCTTCAACGTGACTGTCTCCGGCCGACGGCGCCATCTGAAGGTCACCTCTCCGGCCGTGCGGGCTCTCGAGAAAAATTGCAGAATGCCCACGTATGCTGGGTGTTCTACATGCCTCAAGTCTCTGCACAAGGTAGTGTCCCAAACTATAAATTTTACATTATTGTGATTTTTGAAAGTTCTCCGAGAAACAGAGGTTTCACAGAGTAATGACCCAGACTATAATGTTTGCATTATTGTGGTCGTTTAAAGTTTTCCCAGAACCAGAGGTTGCACCGGGAAGCTTTTCGGGTTATCTATTTCACGAATATTTATAAATTTATGGGACTTCGTTCGACATCATCTCTGTCACAGTATTTATTTGTCCCAATTTGTTTTATGAATGTGAGAACATCTACTCCTTTAAATCCACGAATGCTTCATATGCTTGATCTCTCTATTATTTCACCCAATTCCGTAATATTTGTCTTGGCCGAAATGTCCAATATTTATCTCTGCCTTACCACTCTATCATTCCACCAAATTTACGAAGGTACGAAGGTTTCCTGTGCCCTTTATCTATCTATGTAAAGGGGATATCTATTCTGCTAAATTTGTTAAATCCCTCTGTACTTCATGTGACATTATCCAGTTTATTATTCCCCAACTAGCATCCTCCCCATCCCTCACTGAGGTATTAACAATGTAGGCAGTTTCAGTTTCATAAAGTTGCCAGGCCCTCCCTTGTTACTTTGGTTTTCTACAAAAAACATCAACAGTTGCCAGACCCTCCCCTATTCTTTTGGTATTTACCAAATTCATTGACAGTCCCCAGGACATCCTCCCACGTTCCAGTACTAACAGGGTCAACAATTTCAGTGTTATGAATTGCCTTTAGCATCTGACCTTATTTGGACCATCTAGGTTTTACCCTCTTCCTTTCCCTCACTCCAGTAGCAAGTTAGTAACATTGTACGCAGTTTCAGTGTCATATCTGATGGGTCATGTATTCTCCCGATGTCTACAGTTGTCTGAGGATCCTCCCCCATTCCAATATTAACATCATCAACAATTTCAGTGTTATGGTATTAACATCAGCAACAATTTCAGTGTTATAGATTGTTTTCAAATATATGTTTTGTTATCACTATCTTACTTACTGACTAAGTTAATCTGGTAGTGAAATGACCTCTTTCTAGCCAGAAAATCTTATAGTAAAATGACCTCTTTCTAATGAGAAATTTGACAGAAGTTTCATACATACTCAGAGTTTCATCACAATTCAAGTTCTACTATCTAGTTATCATCGAAACTCTGAATTCATTTGTCACTCATATTTGATTTCACGTTAATGCTGCCATTTCCTCTGTTGTTGCCAAATTCCTTTAAGGATGTTTCCCAATTCCTTGAAACTTACATCCAGCCTTATCCTTACACAACCAAATTTGCACAACTCAACACTCTGTAAAACCTGATTAGTGAACCGATGAACCGATGTCTACTGACCACAGCATTATGTTTTCTATTTTATAGCAAATGAATTGCTTTAATGTTGTATTTTCATTTTACAGCTGAATGGCATGGAAGAGGTATCGGACACCTCCGACAGGACGAATCGGATCAACAGCCGAGACTGTGAGCTCCTGGGGCTGACATGGTTACTGGCTAAAAACAGAACCGCCTACATTCCTACAGTTTCGGCGGTTTTCAGGGCTGTTATGTACAGTGACCTCTCGCCTCATACAACCGTCTGCACTGCCAACCCCGAGAAAATGCCTCTGCCTGTAGATTCGACTCAACTAGATCAGTCTGCAGGAAGTTTGATCAACTGTGCAGCAGCAGCCCTCATGGGTGTTATCTTCCTCATTGTTCACGCTACTTCAATTTTAGTTTCCTTGCATTGATATCATAGAACAGGGGCAGATTTTAGTACTCTGTGATAGCATCCTCCTCTCACTCTGGTACCAACTTCACCAAACTTTACCAGTGATTTCAGTGTCATGCCTTTTGATCCGTTGGCTTGATGATATTTTCTTTGTGATATTACAGGCGATGTTGCTACAGTGGCATGTTAGAAATTTCGTTTCCCACTAATGCTCTTCCTCTTCTCACTTTCTGTGTGGCAAGTTTTATCAGGTCCACAGGAGCCCTTGTGACTGTAATATCTGTTCTTCATGTGACATAGAGGTTTAGCCCACTCTATCCTACTGAGCCAGCTGAGATGTTCTACATTTGAGCCAGATTTTAATTTTGTGGGGGCAGTGAAGGTGGATGTTGAGAGACTAGCTTTCCCATGCCCCTCACCAAGGAGTTGCAGAGTTCAACTCTTGTATCTCTATATTTATCTTTAATTCCTTCTTTACCCAAATCTTGATGCACTTCACTTCGGGCCTCCTTTATCTCTCCAGGTATTATGTTAATATTAAATTATTGTATATACATGCTGTCTTTGGAGTTTTAACATTATTAAATTTCAGTGGGAGAATTTGAGGCCTTCCAGACCTGATCCAATGTGTATATGTATACTGAGACCATCAACCAGGAGATGAATACTAACGTATTGGTGGTCTTCAGAATTGAATTGAAAGTGCATTGTCATTCACTGATCAAATTAACTTTTCTTGGGAATCACAGGTTTCTAGTCAGCACTTTTGGTCATGGTTTTCTGTAATGGGAATCTCATTTTTGTCGAATTGGACGCGTTTGTTTAAAGCGTACCATTCACTTTGGTGCCCACCGCCATCTATTGGGCTCCTGCTTCTGCTCAATATGCATAAAATAATCCTTTTGTTTGGACTTTATCCAATGTGAAGCCTCTCTTAATATTTATGTATGGTTGCAGCCACCCAAAGGTCTCCTCTATGCTCAAGATTATAGTTTCTCATTATTACCATTATCATAAAACTAATTATGTTCTCTTTAATGATGCGTTCACGTGGATTACAGAGTAATTATTAATGATGTGCTCATGTCGAGTATAGGGTAATCATTCAAATGACTTCACATATCTGATTGTCCTATCAATTTTTTATTTTAAAAAACTATACCACTTCTTTTATCATTACTCTCAAACTGTGACAATCTTTTTAAGAATAACAATTATTCGGTTGGTCCCATTCAGATCATCTTCGTTATTTTGTCTGTCCTGTACAGATCCCTGTGATCTCTTATGTGGTGGTATGTGGTGGTATATTGTATGTTAAAATTCAATTGGATTTTATTGAGTGTTGTTTTTTCCTTGAGAAATTGGTTTTTGTTAAATGGGAATATATATATATATATATATATATATATATATATATATATATATATTATGGCTATCAACAAACTTCATAACATAATTATAACTTTTAATAAAAGCTTTGGCATTGGCAATGGCTATATAGGGAGAATATAGTACTTCCAAAATTAAGTTAACTTTATAATCTTAAATTAAGTTAACTTTATAATCTTAGTAATAGAAGATTATAATAGATCCTTAATATATAGGAGAGAATAGAGTACTTCCAAAATTAAGTTAACTTTATAATCTTAGTAATAAATGATTTAATTAAGATAGGATAAGGATAACAAAATTAAGTTAACTTTATAATCCTAGTAATAAATGCTTAATATGTAGGAGAGAATATAGTACTTCCAAAATTAAGTTGACTTTATAATCCTAGTAATAAGTTGACTTTATAATCCTAGTAATAGATGATTAATATATAAGAGAGAATATAGAGAATATAGTACTTTCAAAATTAAGTTAACTTTTTAATCTTAGTAATAGATGCTTAAGATAAGAGAAGGATAACAAAATAAAGTTAACTTTATAATCTTAGTAATAAATGCTTAATTTAGAGTAGAGAATATAATACTTCCAAAATTAAGTTAACTTTATAATTTATTACTTAATAATAGATGCTTAAGATAAGATAAGGATAACAAAATATTGTATTTATAAAATTGGGGAGAGAGAAGCACTCTATGCATGGTTATTAGATTGAGTCTCCAAAGCTAGGAACATGTAAGTATGTAAGTTTCTGAGGAAAGTGTTTAATGACATTGTTGGAGATGCCTTTGAATGTTGTGAAAGAGAGTGATTCTTTGATTCTTCATGCTTATCAATTGTTGAATCTTGAATTCCTCTAGCTAAGAGCATAGGGTGCCACATTCATCTTACAATTGTTGAAGAGCTTGATGATGTAAGATCTCCAAGGAGGTGTCAACTTGAACAAAATGATTAGAAATGCCAATTTGGTGTTAGGGAATATGAGGAATACAATTCTTGAAAGTCATCTTGACATCGTCTTCATTGTAATTGCACTTTGCTTGTCCATGTGGACAAGAGCCACTTCTACAATTGAACAATGAAGGTGCTATGATAGTTTGTGTTTGAGAGGGGTAGAGACCAGTTGGAATTCAAGATGCAGACAAAGCTACATATTGAATAGAGAGCTATAACTCTAAACAAAGGGTTACAACACTAAACAAAGGACAATAAAGTAGTTAGCCATTAAAACAAATTCCATTGCTCATTGATGCCTCTTGCAAAAATTATATAGAGTACACCCCATTAACTTTTATATTGTTGGAAATTCTACAAAGGTGATAAAGTGTAGATTCATTTTAATTCTATTTTTTATTCATCAAAATATAAATTTATTCACATGTGAAAAAGAGTAAAACTATATATATAATTAATTTATGAAAATATTTTTTTGGAATTATGAAATATATAAAAAAACTCATTTCTTTTAAAATATAAATTTTAAGAATATTTAAAAGATTTGAGTTAAAGGAAATTTAGGATAATTTGTTTTAAGATTTATTACAATTTATAAGTATATGAGAGATCAAATTCTTTATGTAATATTAAGTATATAATAAGATTTAATATTAAATATATAGAAGATCAAATATTTTTAAAGATGTAATTTTTTTTTTGGAAAAAAAATTAGTAATTCTATTTATAAGTAGTAAACAAAATTGCTTGGGCACATGCATGAAGTATTAAGATGGCTTGTAGAATGAGAGAGATATTCATCTCTATATATTACAACAAAAATAAAAAACAGTCTCTACCACCATCCATAAACTAAATTCCACTTTATACAATCAATGTCTCTCCATAAGATCTTCGAAGAAGGAATTGTCACTTTACTTCCATAAAAAAATATTTTCAAATGTCACTATTTTAACAACCATATAATAAAAACAACAATAAGGTTCTATATTTTTCAGCTATTGCCAAGGACCATGGGGATATTTTTGCAATTGTGTTGGGCCTCTTTTTCTTGACCTTGCATGCACCTTAGTCCATATCCTCAATTTATGAGATGGACTGAGCTTTTGTCTTGTAAACATGATCAATAGAGATCTATGAGAAAGTGACCATTAGTTTGCTTAATTTTTGGAACAGAGGTAGAAGAGAGCAATTGTTTAGCTATGTTGATCACAACATCCATTTTATTATTGTTTGCGAGTCCCCATAAATGTGAAGTTTTTGGATCCCTTGGTCTTTTTCCAATTGTAAAATCAGTTTTAAAGAAAATAGTTGCATAGTTATTTGTGGCTAGTCCAATGTTTGTTGATATGTTGAAGGATGTGTTGTGATATAAATATAGAGTTCCACCAGCACCCTGCTATAAAGGGAAGTCCATTTATATGAATGCTTCCTATGTATGGGTGTGGACCTTTTCACTTATGGATTCTATAATATCCGTTGCTATTGGAACACTATTAATAGTTTACTCTGATGGGAATTGAATTTATGTCCTAAAAAATTGCATGATTTATTCCAAGCCAAATACTCCAAGCAACCATAAGGGGGAGGGCCTTATGCTTTGGGTTTCTTGTGATTTGTAGCCAATTTTTAAAATTTTCTTCAACAAAACTGTCTCAAGGAAAGTGTTGTTTCTCCAATTGGTTTATTTCTGTCCAAATTATTTTATGCAAAGAGTAATGTATGAATAGATGGGAGATTGTTTTATAGTTAACCTTGAATAAGGAACAATATATGGGTCCACGAAAGGCTCATTTTTGCAAATTATCCCAAGTAGGCACCTTCTTTTTTAGTATAATCCACACAAGTATTTTAAATTTAGGAGGGAAGTTTACTTTCTAGACTTTTTTCCTCCACTAGGGGAGGTGAAAGGGTGTTTTTGTAGTAGCAAGAGTCGGATACAATGCTTTTGGAGTATATAACCCCCCATGAATTCGAGGTCGAAACAAGACTATCTTCATATCTCTAATAATAACATTGGAGAATTTTAATCTCTATGTATGTTGAATAGGCTTCAACATTTTCTCCTTCTAGATGCAGGTTCTTTGCAAAGACCCATTCTTGTTGTACATTTAAAGGTCAGAGGTATTAATATTTGATTTAAGATGTGCCATCCCTCTTCATTTAGTGAGTGGATGATGAGTTCTGGAAATTTGTACCAATGTTGATTACTAATGTAGGGATCTTTGTTGATTTTGACTTGTGTGTTGTTCCCTTCCTTCCAACAAAGTAAGTCATTGATTATGAAATTTTTTTATAACTATCTTCCATATGATAGGTTTGTTTTTTGTAGTTTTTTGAGAGGATTTGATCCAATTTAGTGTGGAAAGTGGTATGATGTATTTTTGTTGAGCGATTTGTGCCCAAAGACCTTCCCCTTTAATGATTCCACACTCTTTTGGTTTCAAGGGCTTTGGAGAACCAAAAGATATTTTATAATCCCTGCCCATTTTGTTTTTTAGGGATGGCTATGGACTTCTAGGCTATGAGGGAAAACATATTTTTATCATCCCTCCCTTCCTAAAGGAAATTTTTGATGAGTTATTGCAGTTTTTGAATAATGCACAAAAGGATCCAAGTTAAAGAAGAACATAAGTTCAATATGGCTTCCAAGACAACTTTACACAAAACCAACCACCTTGTCTTTGAGAGCCATTTATTACACCATATTTGGATTCTCTTTTCCATCTTTCCTAATAGCCATTGCCAACCTGATTGGAGATATTTGAATGATTTTAAAATGAAGCCAAAACATTTTATTTTGGATTTCAAGTGACTGATTGCAGTGGAAAAATAACCTCCACTAAGGCTTTTACCCTCTCTGGAATCAGTAGATGGAGGTTTTTTCATTATTTATCTTCACTCATGTAGCTTTAATGAATATGGTCAGTAGATCTCTTAAAGTTTGTAGATTTGATATGTTCCCTTAAAAAAAACTAAAATATATTCTATGAAGAGTAGTTGTGAGACATTGCAACCTTGAGAGATAGTAATCCCATTATAACCTCCTCTTGATTTTGTATCCATAATTAGTATGCTTAGAGCTTTTTCCACTAGGAGAAAGAGCAGAGGAGATAGAGGACAACTTTGTCTGAGGCCTATTTCTAAATGAAATAAAGGAGAGGACACTCCATTAATCAACAAGGAAAAGGAGGCTATGCTAATGCAATTCATTGGGCCATGTTACGAATGAGCGGTAGAAGCCTAGATGAAGAAGGAGAAGTCTAAGGTAGAGCGAATTACCTTGTCAAAGGATTTCAATACATTCACTTTGTAGAGGATGACTCTTTGTCTTTTAGTGTGAATAGAACCTACGACTTCTTGGGAAAGACAAATTGCATCATCAATCTGACGATTTTGCAGGAACCCAAATTGTTCTTGAGAGATGTGATCAGAGAAGATATCCTTGAGTTGAAGGGTAATTAACTTAATGGAGATGATCTTGTAGATATAATTACATAGGGAGATTAGACGAAAATTGTTGAAGGATGTGGGAGAGTTCAATTTGGTGATAAGGGTAATGAAGGTGGTATTGAAGGGCACAAGGACCTATACCTAGGTTCTGGAGTATTCAATAACAAAAAGGAGATCATCAACTATAAAATCAAAACATTCAAACACAAAATTATATCAGTAGATCATCTGGTACACAAATTTTCCCTCTCTGAAAACTATGGAGAACCTTGGAAAGCTCTTCTTTTGAAACATTCACCATTAAATAAGCGTTCACTTACTGATTTATGAATATGTGGAAAACACTAGCCACCTTTAGAACTTGTTCAATGGAGACTCTTTGAGGAGATGAAATGATATCCGTGAAATGGTTGCAACATTCCTCTGATATACCTTTAAGGAGTTTGTAGCGGAGCCATCTAGTTCTTTTATCTTCCAAATATTATTGGTGGATTTCCACTAATTTGCAATCACGTGGAAGTAATTTGTGTTTTCATCTCCCTCTTGAAGCCAAATGGATCTACTCTTCATGCTCCATTACATTTCCTTGTCTAGGAGTAATTTCTCTCTTATCCTCCAATTCATTAATCATAGTATTTTAGTCCATTTAACTTGTCTCCAATGGTATTTTTCTCATTAAAAAAAAATTAAAGGAGCCTCAATGGCAACCATGGGTTTTTTTTCCACTTGTTATTTTTCCTTTGCCCATTTGATAAAAAATATTTTTCCTTTTTTAAATTACGATGGAATTGAATTAGGGGAGGATTAGGGGAGGAGGATGATATATGGGTCTATCTGGATTTCATAGCTTCAATTAAAGGGATGTGATCAAGCCATCTAGGGTGAAGTTTGTAGGGTGCATAAGGCTTGGAGGTAAGGATATCTAGGCTTAAAATAATGGGTAAGTGGTTAAAGTCCCCCCCAATTAGGGAACTTTGACCAAATCATATGCCATAGTCCAAAAGAGACTCCAAAATAATGAAATGATATAGCCCATTTTCTATTCACTTCGATCCATATTGGTTTTTCAACCATTTGGGAAGAATCTTTATGTGGAGGATGTTGGAAAATCCCAATTCCTCAATCAAATCAGAAAAAAAAAATCGATAGGGGATCGATCCTGGCATAAGGTCCATAGATCTCCATAGCTCTCATAGAGATGTTTAAATCTCTACCCAAGACAACCCTTATAGAATCCATAAGGGGGAGAATTGAGAAATTTGACCAGTATTCCTATCAGCCTATGAAGGGCCCATAAAAATTGATGCAAAGGAGGGTTGTCTCTAGTTCTTTCAGAAAAATGTCAATGGTGAGTCCTTATTTAATGGACCATGGAGAGATTAGTTGAATCCATCTAGTGTCCCAACCAGAAACAATGCCCTTTGATCTCCCAAACACATTTAAGCAAGGAAATATCAGGAGGGGAGAATAAATTTGAGGGTCAAAATGGATTTTGATCCCACGAGGACTTCACTGGATGGAAAATATATTAACATGTCCACTCATATAGGGGGCTATAAAAAGAGTGAAAGTGAAAAACAATATATTGGATAATATTGCAAGGTAGAAATGTTTTTTTCTTTATTATACATAGGAATATATATATATATATATATTTTTGGGTTGGGGTGGTTCAGATCGATCTGGCGTACAGGAGGTTCACTGGTAAATGTAACCATACCTTATCACCAACTTAAAATTTATGGGGAACCTTATGTTGGCCATATCATTGTTTGTACTTGGAAATTGATTAAAGAAGAAGCAAAATAAAGGAGACTATAAAGACAATGCCCACACAAATTTAATAATAGAGTTTGTCTAAAGTGGACTACGTCTCAAAGTCCTCCTTCAATAGTGGGGAGGATACTTCATTCATCCATAAAAAAGAAAGGCAAGTACATGGAAAAATTATTAGAGAAATTTTGAGGTCTAAATTGGGCCTCTTAAGAAATATTATAAAATAGTAGTGGAAATAATAAAATAAGATTAGATTACAGCATCAAATTTTAGAGGGAAAAAAGAAAAAACTATTTTTTCAACTCCTATTTTCAACCTATCTCCTTAACATGTCCTCTCGATACTTTTGACTATAAACATGAAATAATTCTGAAAGGTGCCTTGTTGTCTTCAACTTTGTGTCCAACAATTAATGAAGAAGGAGGGCTTCTGCCAAGACCCTTGAGATACACTACTCAAATGCAAAAGTAGACTCCACCATTGTGATTGTTACGAAATTATGGTTAAAATGAGTATAAACTTGACCCAATTCTAACATTGCCTGTTATGGCCTCTTAGGGAATATTTTAGATTCCTCACAACATCAAAAAAGAATATTCTCTAAAAATATTCCCCTAAAATATACCGTTGGGAACTGCACCTGCAGGGTTCCACTATCAAGGTTTTGTCGATCCACACTGTTGCACTCGCTCTAAATTTCGACCTCCTCCATTCATTTGGCCCAAATGGAAAATGAATGATTTTATATGGGTTTGCCGAAATATATTCCAAAGTCCACCTCCTAGCATCCTGGTTAGCACAAAGAATGTAGGTGTTCAAGTTGGTTAGAGGTCGAGGGTTCACCTCTACGGACCCCCAATGATATTTGTTTCGACTGTTAATAACAAATTGTTTGTTATAACCACGTTCCCTTTCTACAGGATGTCGTAGACCGTCGACAACCATTTATACAACGGTTTAATAAACCATATCGTCATGACCAATTGTTGAATGCCAACATTATATACATCGAAACCGTATGCCCGTATTTTTTGTTTGTCGGGTTGGGGTTCCAAACCGCCCATTAAAATATTTATTAACCGTTTTTTATCCAACTATAGTTGATCTGTTGCAATGAAAATCTCCACCAACTATATCTGTTTGGAGTCTCGTTATTTTTTATAACTGTTACCAAATATAAACTTTCATGATCATTGTGTTTTTAGTGGGGTTGGGTTGTAGTGTCAGTGTTTATACCAATGGCAGGTTTGACTCTCGCTGACCTAGTCGTTGGTTTTGAATACTGCTTTATCAAACCCATTGAACCATTAATCTTTAAAACAAATCGTGACCGCCAAAAGAATAACCATTGCAATTTAGCTGAAATTTCAAACTGGTGCCAAATTTAATTGGCTAGGGGAAAATTTCTCTGCCAAGTGGGTGCCACGTGGCACCATCCATTTGAGCTGTGTGGCCCCACGTTATTGGGCCACTTGTCTTTCTACTAACTTTAGTGGGGTTCCACCATCTTTAGTGGCTCCGCCAAATGTAGTGACTTGCCAAATTTATCTAGAGGTCTTCTAAATTTTGTCTTTTAGCCAGGTTTGACCAAAACTTTGATTTGCCATAACTTTAGCATACGAACTTGGATTGAGGTGTTGTCTATGGCATTGTAGAGCTTGCGACGAGCTCTTCAATTTGGTCTTGGTTTCAATGCAATATGAGGAATTTGAATTTTGAGCCATTAGGGATCCAACTAAATCATTCTTCCCCACTAAAGGACTTTTAGTCCTCCAAAAGTATAAACAATAATGCAATCTCGATCTGCATTAAAAATGGCTTTGATAGGCCACACTTTCTTCTCCTTCAACTTTCAACTTTAGAGCCAGAAGTGATGAAACCAACACCTATATCCATATAGAAATTTATAGCTGCCAATACATGTTCAACTTTCAAGATTCCAAACAAGAACATACTTGCCAAGAATTTATAGAACCCTCATGGTCAAGTTTACAATAGAAACCATACCCTTTTCTACTCAACAAAAAATCCAAAACATCACCATGTTTCATTCATAAGTGATTTTATACACCTCATCAATTTTACAAACATTTTCACAACATATGATTTACAATGGTGGCCATGCTCAACTACTTAAAAGGCCACCCATCTCTTACCCGTGCTAATGGAATTTCTTCCTATAGTTGGATTCCTTGTTGAACTACTTCATTAGTTGGTTCCATCACAGGCACTTTCACATGGTCATTTTCCTTCTTTGGGTGCAACTATGGATGAAGCTTCCAACATGTATGTAACCACCCTCCTCCCATATTTACCCAAGTTAAACTGGTTTGTTGGTGTAAACATATGATAATAGGCTACTATCACGTGATTCAAATCCCCATATATAGTTAACGGAGTGGAACTGACATAATAAAACCAAACTGACCTTCCACACATGCTACAAAAGCTTCAAGATCCAAGCAACCCTTCCAGGTGGTAAACCCCTGAGACAACTCTTCATTTGAGTGACCTAAACCCTTAGTTTCTCCCATGACAAGACTTGTAAGGGACCGAGGCCTTTCATTCACTCCCACAACAAGGCATGCCAACAACTGTGGACTTTCTAGCTAGTTCTGTGTTAGCGACCCCAAATTTTGTGCCACTTTTTCAGGGCCAGGATTCATGCCACTACCCAGAACTACATGAAAACTTCAGGAATGATAAGTAACATGGAAACAAATATACTAATGAAAACTTTGATACAAATACTTGATCTGACCCCTACTAGCCATGATAGGCATTTCATCAAACATGTCACAAATATGCAATCTACAGGTCATAACAACAGTCTTGAGCATTGGGGTCTCGTACTTATCTAAGAATCGGTAAGAAGCATTGATGCCTCATCACAATAGCTACATTATCATCTATTAGGTCATATATTTATTTTTCATTCATTTTCTAATCAAAACATGATGAAAGCCATATAGTTTTCCATTAAATATACCAGAGAAAATTTTAAGGGTGAACATTTATCTTGAAGTTTAGAAACCTTGACAAATCTCGTATTCTATTATACGCAATCTATAATATGTTTGACAATATTTTTGTAAAAGTAATCAAACTTATAATAATTTGTTACAATATGTATATGAAATTTTGGCAATTTTTAAGGTGAAATAATTTTATACTATAAAATTTGGGCGAATCATTTTTAGAAAAAAATGGAAATTAGCGAATCTTTTTTTTTGGAAAAAGCATATAAAATTAACCCACCTGTGAATATTAGCCCCTAAAATTTTCCCTGAAATATACTTATAACCAACAAAAATAACAAGGATATAACAACCATAAAAACCACATATGAGAAAGTATTTTTACCCATAAAATACAATAGGGAAAAATCTCTTATTAATATGTGTAAAATACAACCAGGTCTCGAACTTCCACGTACCACCCAACCTTAGAATCGGCTGAACCAAATATTTATTTCAGTTAGTCAGCCCCGTGCCATATTCCAAGCGTGAATGTGGGATCTCATGGAATAAACCAAACAAAACCAAACCAGAGCTTCCAAAGGCAAAACTACTTTAACCCTCAACCAATGATTCCACCTCACTACCAAACATCACTAACCATCACTAGATTGGTCTTTACCCAAGCTTTCTAGGGATCCAGAGCATTTGTTCAAACCAGGGTTTCCAGGACTAGTAACTCAACCCACAGCTGTTGTCGGGCTTCTAGAGAATTTGTCTAACAAGGGCGTCTAGGATTAGTAACTCAACCCACCAAGGGCTTATAGAGTGTTTGTCCAAACAAGGCTTCCAAGGTTGGTAACTCAACCCAAGTTGTTATAGGGATTCTAGAGCATTTGTCCAATCAAGGCTTTTAGAAGCTAATAACTCAACTCACAACCATAAGGAACATGAGAATCGACCATAAAACAAAAGTAACACCCAAAACACCATGGCTTTCCAGAAAATGGCAAGGCTAGGAAAAACAACTATCAATCTAGGAAATCCTCCACGCGAATGATAGATCATAACAAAAAAACCACATGCATATGCCATGCATGCCAAAAATAGCAAGGAAATCATACATGCAGCTCGGTACTTGCAAGAAAAACCCGTTGTAGCTGCCGATCATAATGTACTCTTGCGATTTCTTGCTCTTCCTTTACCTTCTTTCCTCAAATCCCATGTATGCCACACTCCTACAATAATGATCCAAGAAAATGTAAGTGTCCAAGAGTATGAGAGAGAGAGATAGAGAGAGAATCTAAGAGAGCTCCAAAACTGAATTTATGAAAAGCCACGAACTGATCCCCATAAGCCTTTTTATTAATGATGCCTCTATTTTCTTCAAGTTTCCATTATTTTCCTTCATTTTCCTCCTCACATGCAACCTGTGACCTTTCACCTTCATTTTCTCCTATTTTCGATTATTTTCATAAATAAAATGCAAATAAATGCCACTTTCCCTTTCCAAACCTTTTTCATTGTCTTTTCCAATTTCCACAGCCATTAATTAATCACTAGTGATCCCCGTCATTATGTTTTTTCACAACATTTAGCTTGGAATACGTGTCCCATTACCATGGTCTTATCTTACCTTTATTAACTTTATTACATGGATATTTGACCAGGGCTATCACAGAACCCTCCCCCTTGGGGGAAAATTATCCTTAGTGTTCAGTGACACCTACAACCAACAATACTACTGAAAGAAAAACATACTGCCCATGGAGCTTTGTAACTTAGTTCATTGTAGTATTTACAATGATCATTCTGCTGAGAAGCAGACCAACAGAAACATAACAACATGACAACTATAGCGACATGACACCCATGCCGCTTATTGGGGCTTTATAACACAGATCATGGCAGTTTCTACATCCATGTACATATGTACATAAACCAAAAAATCACCCAAAACATATACCAAAAACATTCACTCAGCCAACGAATAGAGAAGGATACATAGCCTGCATCTGATTCACCATCTCCCATGTAGCTTCATCAGGCCCAAAGTGCTTCCATTGCACTTTAACCTGCTCGATTGCTTAGTTCCAAAATATGGGCATATTTCTCTGCAAAATGCACTGCAGTTCTGGCTAGAATTCTCCTTCTGGCTCCACCTGCAATACATACCAGTCAATCACATGTTCAACATCTAAATGAACATACTTCTTAGGAAATGACACATGGAAAACATGATGGAATTTCACTATCGGAGGCAGTGCAATTTGATAGGATACTGTTCCAGTCCTTTCAAGAATCTTAAAAAGTCCACAAAACCAAGGTGCCAACTTGGAACACAATCTAATCCTCAAGGAGCTCTTCTTGGGCTTAATGCACAAGTACACCTATTCCCCAACCCAAAACTCCTTAAACAACCTATTTTGTTTTGCATAAATTTTTTGTCTGTCTTGTGCTACCTTTAGATTTTTCTTGATTACCTTCATTTCCTGTTCCATCTCTTCCAACATGTCCGATCCAATCAATACCCTGTTAACTAGATCACTCTAACTGGTAGGAGTATTAGAACGCCGCCCATAAAATGCCTCGAACTAACTCATCCTCAGTGACTCCTGATACCCATTGTTGTAAGAAAACTCAACTAATCGAAGGTACTCCTCCCATCTCTTTTGTTGATTCATCACATACATCCTCAACATGTACTCCAATATCCTATTTACCCTCTTTGTATGTCCATCTGTCTGTAGATAATAAGTTGTGCGAAAGGTCAAATCTGTACCCAAACTTGCAAATAGCTCTTTCCAAACCCTAGAAGTGAACTTGGAATCCCTTTATGACACAATATTCTTCGTTACACCATGAAACCTCACTATATCTCTGATGAAGATCCGTGCTACATCACTAGTTGAATAAGCAGACTTCACTGGAATGAAGTGCACTACCTTTGTCAACTTGTCCAGCACTACCATGATAGAATCATGCTTTTTAGATGTCCTCGAAAAACTTGTGATAAAATCCATAGAAATGACCTCCCACTTCCACTTTGGAATCATAATAGGCTATAATAGTCCGCCTGAATTCTTGCATTCTACTTTTACCTATTGACAATCCAAGCATATAGCCTCAAACTCGAGCACTTCCTTCTTCATATTCAGCCAATAATAAAATTTATTAACTGATGTTAATGTCTTCTGATATCTTGGGTGACTTGAATACATCTTATCATGAAATTACCTTAAGATAAGATTTTTGAGATCACTGTTATCTGGAACATATATCTTGTCCCTAAACCTGACCAAGCCATCTGCCGTGAGGCGATAGTCCACATCCTGATCACATGTACCCTGTTGTATCCTATGCATAAGCTGTTTATACCGGTCATCTTGTTATCCTGCTTGCAATATCCGATCCTGTAATTCTATCCCATAAGAACTCATAGCTCCTATATGATTCACCTGTATCCTCCTACTAAGAGAATCCACAACCCTTTTCTCTTTACCTTTAATGTACTTAATTTCAAATTCAAACTTACCAATAGTGTCCAACCATATAGCTTGTCTGGCATTTAGATTCGGTTGGTCAAATAGATACCTCAATCCACTATGATCACTCATTGGTATGAACCTCCTGCCCAGAAGATAGTACCTCCACATCTTCAATGCATGAATGATTGTTGCCAACTCAATATTGTGTCGTATAATTCTTCTTGTGCTCATTCAATTTCTTGGACTCATAACACACCACCTGTCCCTCCTGCATAAGGAATCCACCAAGCCCCCTCTTGCACGAATATGTACACACTATGAACTCTTTATCTGAATTTGAAATCTTTAACACTGGAGCATTTGTTAACAACTACTTTAACTGTTCAAAGTTGGTTGCACATTCCTCTATCCATTCAAATTTCTTACCTTTCCGTTGCAATGATGTAATAATATAATAAATATGTCAGAAATTCCTGATCAACCTCCTGTAATAGCCTACTATTCCCATGAGTGATTTTATCTCATCCACATTCTTACGAGCTTCCCATTCCATGATAGCCCGTACATTTTCCAGATCCACTCCTATGCCTTTCTTGAAAAAAACATGTCCCAATTAATGTACCTATATATGTCTGAAAGGAACTGCATCTAATGAGCTTAGCATATAACTAATGCTCTCTCAACAATCTCAATACTACCACTAAGTGTTCAGCATTTTCTTCTTCATTATTAGTATACACCAATATATCATCAATGAATACAATAACAAACTTTTCCAGATAAGGATTCAACACACTATTCATAAAGCACATAAAAGTAGCTGGAGCATTAGTCAAACCAAAAGGAACTACAACAAACTCGTAATGCCCATACATGGTCCTGAAAGTTGTCTTGTAAATATCCTCTTCTTTGATGCGTACCTAATGGTATCTCGATCTCAAATCAATCTTTGAGAACGCTGCTGCTCCCTTCAACTAATCAAACAAGTCATCAATATTTGGCAATGGATACTTGTTATTGATGGTTACCTTATTCAACTGTCTGTAATCAATGCATATCCTAAGTGTACAATCCTTTTTTTCACGAACAACATTGGTGCACCCCACGGTGACACTCTTGACCACGATGCCAAGAATTTCCTTCAATTGCAACTTCAATTCCACTAACTATGAACTAGTCATCATGTACGATGCCTATGATTCTGGTGCTGCCCCTCGTACCATCTCAATAGAAAATTCCACTTCTATGTGAAGTGGAAACTTTGAAATATCTACTGGGAATACATCCTGAAACTATTGTAGAACTAGGCACTTCCTCAAAACATCTACATCCTCAATTTCCTTACCTTTGTCACTAGAAATATGCATCGTAAATAACACACACCCTTCCTTGTGACTGTGCTTGGCCTGCATAGTTGTCACCATTCTAACTAATGTTTCCTTCTGCTCACACTGCAAGACTCTTTGTTCCCCATTGTCATCTAAACAATCGATAGCCTTGTCATAACAATCCACCTTATTCCTGTGAATATATAACCAATCCATTCCCAAAATCATATTGTATGATCCCAATGGAAGTACATTCAAATGCGCCGATGTAGACATACCATTCAATTCAAATGCACAAACTCTTACAAAATGATGAACTCTTTTGTTAGCACCTGTAGCCCACTTCACTAACCAAGACTCTGCGTGCACATCTTTATTCAAACTACACTTATCCACCAAGTTAGGATTAACATAACTATAATTATATCCAAGATCAATCAAAATAGAAACAACTTGATCACAAATATTACCATCCATCTCGATAATAGATTCTTGGTGATCTTCCTGCCTATTATCCAACATTGCGTAAATCCAAGGAACACTTTGTCCAACATCTCCCAATATTTGTGCCTCCTGATCACTGTAAATCTGCGGTCTACCACCCTGATGCTGTGGACAATCTCACCTACGATGATCCTTGCCACAAGTCCAACACTCTAAAGGCTTCCAACCTGCACCCTTGTTTTCATCATCATACTAAAATTCCCATCCTCTGTCAAATGCTTTGAACTTCTTAGTTGGTGCTACATTATGTTTATTACTTGTGTCCAGAGGCTTTGCTCGCTTCTTATCCTATTTCCCTTTGTTCCTTGCATTAACTCTCCAATCCCACTTAGTCTCAGTTCTGTTCTTTGATTGCTCATAACAACACTTTAGATTCTCGATGGATTCTTCCAATGATATAGGCTCATCGAACTCAATCTTGTCTTTGAATGCTATTGACAACCCACTGATGCATCTCTGAATCTTATATTTCTCTTCCTCAAATAAGGAACATACCTCAATAAATCTTATAATATACTAGTGTACTCCTCATCTTATTTGTATTTGCAAACTTGAAGGTTTTATGAAATGTACAAGTTAATTTTTCTATATTTTAGGAAATTAATGAATTTGAAAAAGCACATAAATTAAAGTTTTTTAAATCAGTTTGCAGCATAAAAATAGAGACAATAATACCATACACAATAACACAAAACAACAAAATGATAAAGGAGTTCACCCCTCTTGGGCTACATCTCTTGGTCCATCTTACAATGTTGGACCTCTTTCATTAAGTGCTTAAATATGTGATTTCTTGGATTTACAATGCTCAGAATGCAAAAATAATGTGTCCAATGGCTCTAGAATAGTTAAAAACCACAAGCTGGGCTCTTGTTGGCTCAATTTGGTAAAAAACTGAAGAAGTTATGCTCCAGAGAAGCTTTGCTGCTAAATGCTCTATAAATTGGACTCCCATGCTAGATGTTCTACGAATCCACCTTTTCCAGAACCACCAAGCTACATTGTCACTCGACGCCAACGATATTCACACCGAATTGGATGTAAATTGTCAAATTTTTTAAATGTATAATGACCTCTATGAGTGGAAAAGTTGGGCCATGTGGGTCATTCTCCTAGCACTATGCACAAAACCCTACACCAGTTTGTGGCCCTTAACTGTTCCCAATTACAATGGTATTGTGGGTTTCAAAGTGACCGAGGGCCAGGACATTTCCTCGACCCCATCTCCCATATAAAATACAACTAAACTGTAAATACAGGTTGTTGTCCATATGGGTTAAGTAACACCTGTGGCGCTATGCTAGAGTGTTGCCCTGTCCTATGCTTGGTCTCATGTTCGATCCCTATGGAGGTTAATTCGGCCATAAACCAAAATTTTAGACCACCCTAGGGAGGCCACATGGCAACCTGCCACTGGGCCATGTGGCTCCCATTCATAGTTCCACTAAAATCTCCTATCAACCAATCAAAACTCATTAATATTGAACCAATACAGTGAGGCCACTTGGAAGCCTGCTATTGGCCTTCATAGTATAGTCAATTTTCCTAGTCACCCTACCAAGTCAGCGTATGGACTGTCCATTTAGCATTCCTGCATCCAACTTGTAAAATTTTTAGTTGTTTAGGAAAACGATAAGAACGCGATATCAGGAGCATACCATATCAGTTTTGAGTGATTCAAGTTGCGTTGGATTTAGGGAGATGAGATATACGTTTTGGAACTGATTTCAAGCACTTTTGAACACCTTGATTTTTGAGCATTTTACTAATCCACTGGATCATTACTCCTCACTGGAATCTTTTGGACCTCGAAAAGATTATTTTTAGTCAACAAAAAAACAAGGGTAAATTTTCCTCACCCTTCAAATCTCAATCCATTTAGCTTTTATTGGATTTGTACCTTTGATCTCAACATGAAGGTACTCCACATTCCCTTTTTTTAAAGTTCTTGTTCTTATGTCAAGAATAATATCTTGTTGCAATTCTTCAAGATATTGAGGAGAGAAATATTCAATTGAAGGAATCTGAACATTCTCTCCTTGATCTTCAATCAAAGGAGGCTCATAGAATCTCAAATTTTCAACATAACAACTGCATAGATTTGCATATATGGAGGAAAATCTAACTAGAAGGCAATATTACCAATATTTTCTAAAATATTGAATGAATCATATCTGATTGGTTTAAGCTTTTTATCTTCTCCTTGGAGTATTTCCTTGCTGATGTGAAGCCAAACTTCATCTCCCACTTAAAAATTGTGATCAACACGATGTTTATAATGTCTTGTCTTGTACTTGGCTTGACTCTTTTCCAACTTTTCTTGAACCATTTGATGTACCAATTGAATTTGTTCAATGAATTGCTTGGCCTTATCTATGTCATTATTTCCATCAATAGCAACATCTTTCCAAAAGATAAAATTTAGAGGAGATTTTGGTAAGTTTCCCAAGCATGCCTCAAATGGACATGTTTGAGTCAATGAATGCTTGGCCCTATTTTAAGCATGCTTAATTTAGTGAAATTGTTCATCCCACAATTTAGGATGCTTTCTACAATAACCACGTAGAAGATATATTACCATTATGTTCACCACTTTTGTTTGGCCATCGGTTTGTAGATGGAATGTTGTGCTATTTTTCAATTGGTTTCCATGAGTCCCCATAAACTCGACCAAAATTTCCTGACAAATCTAGAATCTCAATCAGAAATAATGGATGTGGGAAACTCAAAATTCACCCATACATTTTGAAAGAACAATTGTGTAGTATGATTAACTATAAACTGCTTCTTACAAGGCATCAAAATACGCATTCTGCTGAAATGATCCACAACTACAAAAAGATAATCATGACCTTTCCTAGACATAGCTAGACCTCCCATAAAATCCATAGAAACACTTTCCCAAGGATGGGAAGGAACATGAAGTGGAGTATACAATCCCAACTTTCTATTGCTAGGCTTACTAATAACACATAAATAACATCCTCTTACATACTGTGAAACACTTTCATTCATGAGGGGCTAGTAACAATACCTCTGTAATTGTGCAACTGCCTTGCCTACACCAAAGTGGCCAACAATAAGAGAAATATGCACTTCTCTTATGATGTTGACTCTTTCTCCCTAAGGAATACATAGTTTTCCAATATGATACAATAATTTTTCATGCACACGATAATCTAATTCCTCAACTTGGTTACCTTGATACAAAATTGCATATACATCCTTAAAATCCTCATCTAAAGCATATTTCTCAACATAGCTATCATGCATGATAGAATTACGCTTAAGAATAATGCATATACTAACCATTGACTTAGGTATCATATCAACAAATTTTTTATAGATAGTTTTCTTATACCTTATCACCAAGTGGAATTGTTGTAAGAAACCCATCCATCTGAAGTACCTCACTTGTTGTAGCTTGGTTTGTGATTGCAAGTATTGAAATGGTTGATGGTCAGTGTGAATGATAATTTCCTTACCCATCAAGTAATGCTTCCATTTTTTCACATTTTTAACCAAATATTACAATTCTTTGTCATATGTAGGATAGTTAATCACTACACCATTAAAAGTTTCAGAATGATAAAATATGGGCTTACCATGTTGTATCAAGATTGCTCCCATGACATAATCACTTGCATTGGTTTGTATCTCAAATGATTGTTTCAAATCTGGAAGTGCATTAGGGGAATTTTGAGGTCTAAAATGGGCCTCCTAAGGAAAATGTACAATCAAAATTCACTTTATCAGAACCAATCACATTTTAGGGGATGACATCACCCCTAATGGTTGAGGTAAAATTTCTTGAGTTAAAGGTACTTACCTTTCACATTCTCAATGGTGGATAAAAATTCATGGTTAACCATGGTAGTGCTCTAAATAATTTTAAAGTCAAAGTAAAATACTCATAATAAATGTCATTTCACACTTTTTGAATAAAAATATATTATTTTCATTTCATATTTCTTGAAAGAAACAATGCATATCCCTATACATTTATTATATTATATTATATTATACTATATTATATTATTTTTATATAGTATATTAATTACATGTTATTATACAATTTAAATAATATAAATTTTAATTAATAGCATATAATATAATTAAGAATTTATAAATTTATATTTATAATTGATTTTAAGTTATTTAAGTACAAGGGACAAATGCATTAGTTGTTCAATGATAATGAATTTTTCTTCAAAAACTCATTCTTATTTATAGTCACAACAATACAATCTTTTTATTAATTTTATTTTGGTACAACTTTTGAATTGAATTTAACTATGGTGCAAAAAATGAATTTCAAATTCATAAATATTATTTTATTGGTTTAACTATTATTTTATTATTTCCTTAGGAGACCTATTTTAGACCTCAAAATTCCCCTAATGGCAAGCATTGGTGCTATACTAATTCTCTCTTTCAATGCATCAAAGGCTTATGGTTGTTTGCCTCCCCACTGGAAAACTTGTTTCACACTTGTCAAAGCATGTAATGGAGCTGCAATGGATGAAAAGTTAGAAATAAAATTTCTCCAATATTGGGATGCTCCCGAGAAGCTTCTAACCTCTACTAAATTCTTGGCTTTTTGCCAATTCAAAATGACTTCAACCTATGAGGGATCTATCTTCAACTCACCCCTCCAACAATATGACCCAAATATACTAACGAGGTTTTCCCAAATTCACATTTAGGCATATTTAAAAATAAATTTTATTTATTTAAGATGTATAGAACTTGCCTAACATGCTTGACATGATCTTCACGAGTCTTACTGAAAACCAACATTTCATCTAAGTAGACTATGAAAAAATCATCAAGAGAAGGCCTTAAAAAATCATTCATAACCCTTATGAATGTAGCAGGAACATTAAAAATCCCAAATGGCATGACCAACCACTTAAACAAACCTTTCTTTGTATTGTAGGTTGTCTTCCAGTTATCTCCTTCAGCAATCATAATATGATGATAGCCACTCCTTAAGTCCAACTTAGTGAAATAAAAAAAATATTTCAATTGATCAAGTAAATCGTCAATTCGAGGAACAGGGTAATCATTTTATCGTGATTTTGTTCAAGGCTCTAAGGACCACACACATGCACCACGTTCCATCCTTCTTTTGCACTAACAATAGGAGACCCACATGGATATGTATTTGGTCCGATGAACCATTTATAAAGTAACTCTTGGATTTGTTTCTTAATTTCTACATTCTCCATGACTGACATCTGGTACATACCAATTTTGGGAAGAGGAGCATTGTGCTGCAATTGTATCTCATGTTGGATTCCTCTTTTAGGAGGAAATCCCTCAAGTTTCGGAAACATATTATCATATGTGTTAACAACCTCAATCAAATCAGATTTTAGTTTTAAATCACATCCTTGGAAGAATTCATTCTCAACATTATATTTGGGTTTGATCATCAAGAGTACAAAATTCATGCTAGCATTAAAAAGTATCTTCATTTGTCCAACATTCACAAGAAATAAATTCAATTTCTTGCGATGTGCTCTAACAATATACTCAATCCCATTTTTAAACCACATTTAAACAAATAATACTTGTTATCATGGCGATGAAAGATGGCTTTCCTATCTTATAGATACGGGCTTCCCAAATAAATACCGCATATTCAAGTGGAACTACATCAAATTCTACCTCGTGAATGAAGTTTGTATTTGATGAGCCTCAGTATTGCAACAAGAATGCTGCAACTAATGAGGCTACCAACTTTAATTATCAACCCGCAAAGAGGTATCAGCCCTATGTGTGCAACATACAATGTGTCCTTATTTGGTTGATCCGATGTAATGGAGGGAATGTCATGAAATCAAAGCCTAAACTAATTGCAGAAATGGAAGTGTTTCTTTGAAAAGAATTTAATCCTAGGAAAGAATAACAATTTGTAATTGAAATCCTAAGAACATGAATTCAAATAAAAATACAATCTAATTTGCAAAAATGAATGTCCTAAGTGGTTTTTATTCTTCCTAAATCATGTATTTAGGTCCTAGGGGTCAGGATTCAAACCTAAGATACAAAAAAAAACCTTTGTGAGCAAATCTGGTTGAGTTTACACATGCTACAAGAGTGCTATAGGTAACTTTGGTTTTGCTACCACCAAGTGTGTTTTCGAAATAACTCACTGAATTATTAAGTAAATCAAATGAAAATGAGATGGGAAATTTTTTGTTATTAAGTATGATGTAATAGGTCTCCATTTCAAGTGGAATCACTCCAAAATACCCCTGTCACACGTGCTAAAAAATTACATAAAGTTACTACTCTAAAATCTGGAAATTCAAGAACTAGTGAGCTAGTTAATCTATCAAATGCCTAACCTAATCAAGTGAAAATGAAATGGGGTGATTTTTTTTATCAAATTTAACATAATTATGACCTAATCCAATTGTAATCAAGTCAAATGGATCTCATTATCCCCTTCTAAAAAATAGCATAAATTCACTACTATTTTGTTACAAGGAATTTCCAGAAATCTTATATTCGTGAACTAGTAACCAAATCCAAGTAGCTTAATGATTAAGATGACCTTCAAAATTTATTCTAAGGATGAATAATGCTTTTGAACCTGTAAAAATCTGCAAAATAACTCACTTGAATCATTTAGCTCAATCCTACAACAAGAAAATAAACAATACTAAATACAAAACTATGTAAAACAAAAATGAGATGCATGTGAATAAGAAGTGAAAAGAACATAAAGAAATGGTGCAAGAGGGCTCTGAGGCTCATGGGATAGATCAGATTCATATGGAAGAAACCAAGACTTAGAAGCTAAAAATGGCGCCAATCTTCATTATTGAATCATTCAAATTACATCATTGCAAGAAAAGAGAGTGGAGCTTCCAGAAAATTAGTTTTCTCCACAATGAGAGTAAACAATACATGCCCCTAGAGGCCAATTTGAATTGGTAATTATACAAAATGATGAGGAAGAATTATCCTTGAAAGGAGGAAACCTTCCACTCCAAAATCCCTCAAATAGTGGATTTGGTTCCCAACACTAGGAGTTGCAGTAAATGACATGGAACACATTCCTAGATTTTCTCAGTCATTGGAGTTCCAGAATATCTACAGAATTTCTCAATAATTTCATGATATTTTGTTCATTTATTTTCCAATCTTGATCTTCCAGTAGTAGGGAGCAAGTCCCTAAATTATCTCCCTCTCCAAATCTTCATAATTTGTCCAATATTCTCACAATATCCTTCAAAAAATAATAATGTTAGGTACAAATACGAAATTATCTCTAAACATTTATAAGAACATATTAAAGCATAAAAAACATTATTAAGTGTAGAAGGAGAGATTCAATATATCTTTTATGTACCTAAGAAAGGTTAGATGGGCCTTCTAATTTAGAGGCCTATCACACCCCCCTATTGAAAATTGTTCTCATCCTCTGAGCAACCTATTCATTCTCCTTGAGTCTGCCAGTGGTCCTTTGAAGCAATTTTCATCAACTTATCCTCAGATTTTGACTTTGTTGTGCCATATACAAAATTGCTACATGAAACTTTCAACTTATTGTAGTAGTCTTCTCTCTAATTATTGGGGCTTCAGATTGATTAGAGATGAAGAGAGATGGTTTATGGAGGTTAGGGATGGAGTGATTGAATTATTGGAGTGATGGAGAGCTAAGCGTGGAGGTCCCAATCCAAGGTATAGGTGATCTAGATGCTAGTGGTGCAACACAGGGTTTAGGGAGTGAATCCTTGTGCATGGAGTGTTGTGAGGGTTAGGAGTCGTAGGTATAGGCAAAAAATAAATTATCATTCTCTTTTTGAAGTTTAGAAACCTTTGAGAGAACTAATTTCCTTGTAAATAAGTTTCCTGTAGCTTTTATAGGGTTTCCTGTACTGCTACAAGAATCATGTAGCTGCTAGGACTTTCTTGTAGAAATTACAATAAGGATTAACAATGGGGTTTTCTACTTACTTGAAAGGTGAAATGAGTGAATGGGTGCATGCTAGAGTTGTCTATGGAGTATGTAAGCAGAGGAGAGAGAGAAGAGAGGAGGAAAACCACCTTTGATCAACACAATTTGTCCTGGTTAACTTCCTGTAGAAAATTTATCTTTCCTGTAGAAAATATGTTTTCCTATAGCAACTTCATATACAAAATTTTATGCATATAGCAGCCCTATTTCACCTATAGCAACTCTATTTCGTATGCCAAGAGGTGGTGGGTCCACATTTTATTTTTTTCGTTTTTCTTTTTTCAAATTTTCTTTTTTTATTTTTTTCAAATTTTTATTTTTTCAAATTTTTTTCCTTTTTTCATTGGATGCAAAATAAACTTAGAGTTCCTTTTTTTTTAGCTAAGTTTGCCCTTAGTTACCCCTTCGCACTCCTTGTCTTCCATCACAACTAACTGCTTACTACCCACTTTCTCAAGTCCTCTTTACTTTTATCTTATTCCTCTCCCACATGTGTGTGTCTTGGTGGAAAAGTGAAGCTAATTGCTAGATAAGGCTGAGGCTGCTCTGCTACTGAGTTTGGCTATAAAAAAATTTCTTTCTCACACTATTAATGTTTTCTTGAGCTAGAATAAATTTGAATAAAGGTTTAGATGATTGCATACTTGAGCCTTACCCTTGATGTGTTTTTGCAGGTGATATTGAGGCTGCTAATATGACTGTTGAAGATGACTTTGGTGTTTATGAAGCTGCTACTCATGATCCTGAAGCTGCATGTTATAATATGATTGAGGTCCTATTTCTGATAACCTTGAATATGGAGGTCTTCTAGGGTTTTTTTGTTGTTGTTTTTGATGCTTCACATCCTTGGATAAAATTCTTCTGCTGAGATTTTTATGATGTTAGTGTTGTAGTTGATGATTTTTCTTCTATAGAAGTCTTCATAGCATGATGATTTTTTGACTGATAAAGTTTTTTTGTGGTTCAGTATTCTTCCCAATGTTCAATATTCAACTGGTGGAGTGGATGGAATGCTTCCTAAGGAGGGTTTTATCTCATCAACTTCAGAAAGGCTTCATGATGCTCAAGATGGCTGAATCTTCTATTCTGTGGTTGAAAAAAAGAATTGATGCTGAATTTTGACATGAATGTACAGGCTGCTCACGACAATCGTCTTGTAACAGACTTGATTTAGGCATAGCTCTCAAATGGTGGATCAAAATGACCTAAATTTTTTTGAGCATATTACTATCATCCTTATGCACCTCCCAATAGAAATCTCGGCCATTGGATGCACGAATCTCGAGAAAATTTAAAAATTATTGTAGGTGATGGAGGTTGATTTCTCACAAAATATGCACCAAAAATTACTAAAATTGTTTGAGCATCTTACCATCATATATATGCATCTCCCCCTGAAACAACTTGGAAAATGGATGCATGGTTTTTGAGATATAATAAAAACAATTTTATGCTAAAATATATTTCAGGACAACCCCATTGTAGCAGAATTGTTTTAGGCATAGCTCTCAAAAACTAGATCGGATTGACCTGAAATTTTTTGAGCATATTACTATCATCCTTATGCACCTCCTCAAAACATCTTGGCCATTGGATGCACAAATCTCAAGAAAAATAAAAAATGGTTGTAGGTGATGGAGGTCGATTTCTCACAAACCATGCACCAGAATGCGCTGAAATTATTTAAGCATGTTACCATAATATATATGCATCTCCCAATTAAGTAGGTCAGAAAATGGTTGCACGGTTTTTGAGATATAATAAAAATATTTTTTTGCTAAAAACTAGGAGTTTCATGTAGCAAAAACAAGGTTTCTCGTAGCATTTCAGGACAAAGAAGAAAATGAATGAGAAAAGCTTGGAAACGATGGGTGATGTTGGAAATGGATGAGGGTGATGGATTGACATGACCTTGGTCCTTTTGGAGCATACGAGACAAGGAGGAGCAAGTCCAAGTTTGACTTCCTTTGACTAGGGTTTTGACCAACTTTATATTTTGGTGCCAACTTGATTTTTTTCTACTTGCGAAGGTTGGATAACACCTATATTCATTGGAGAGAGATATACGGAGAAAATGAATTTGTTTTCTTTTCATTTTTTCAATTTTCTTTTTTCTTTAGGCCTACTAGCTGCCTCAACGAGGTTTTCAACTAGTAGGTCTGCTTAGGCACCTCAAAGGAGGTTTTCAGCTAGGATCTTTTATTTTTCTTCTTATTTTCTCTTTTTTCCAACCCATTGACTGCCTCATGGAGGTTTTAAATCAGTGAAATATTAGACGCCTCAAAATAGGTTTTCACCTTGAGATTTTATTCTTTTCCTTTGTTCTCTTTTTCCATTTTTTTTAATTTTTTCTATCCTACTCTACTTGAAAAAACAAAATCTCTTTCAAGTATAGAAATACTTCCAATGGAGCCATGTTCACATCAATATGACAGATAAAATCATGTGTACACTTGAAATACATGCTTTGACATGTACTTGAATGTTAGAGATGAATTGCTTTGAGTGAGATTGTATCAACTACTATTGAAGAAGAGTGTGTTGCTGCAAATTAATGATTGTTTGGAACCATATTTCAATATAGCTTTGATTCCCTTGGTTTTATTGCTCATTGCAAACATTCTTCATGTCTTCTTCTACCATGAAATTCAATTCTTCCTCTTTTTTGCTGATTATTCTATTGAGAACAAGGAGGAAATGGTGGTAAACATGAGGGAAATTTATCAATATCTAATTCTAATGTCTGCTCTTCATTAAGTGTAGCCCATGATTCTTTGATCTCCTCACTTGAATATTCTTCTTCTAGATTTTGTCCTTCAATGGAATCAAGATAATCTCTTTTTTGCAATACCTTTCTTGAACTAAGATGCATACCATTAAGATCAAGAGGATATGTTTGGTATTATTGTACCTCAACATTGTAAGTGGGTTGAGATACTTCATTATGTGGGTTTGAAAATGGTGGTATAGGTAGTTGAGTGGGAGTGGGTCTATGAGATGGATGTGGTTGAGGTTGTGGTTGTGGTGGAGGTGGATGGTAGGGATAGCATGGAGTTGGGCATGGAGGATATTGAGGAAAATATTGAGGACATTGTGAATTTTTTCCATAAGTTCCCTTCCAACCTGGTTTCCAAGATTTATTTTGGGGTTGAGATGGCCAAGGTTTCCAAGGAGGGAGTGTGTTCCAATTAGTTTGAGATGGATGTGAATAAACCTAAAATTGTGAAGTAGCTCCTTGCATCATGTCAAGTTGACTAGGCTTCCATGGTCTTCTTGGAGCTTCATAATATAGCTTTGTGGCAATTGACTTGCTCCATTGGCTTCTTGGTAAAATTCCTTAAACCTTGGTAATGATGGACAATATTTAGTAGCATATGATTCTGCATGGATCACACAAATATCAACATCTTATTTTTGATCATTTTGCATTCTTAACATTTCTACTTGTTCACTTAGATTGCTAAGAATTTTTGTTTTAAAGTTATCAAGGAAATTTCCAAGTTCATCTTGACTTACCAATGTTGATGCCGATTTACTTACTCTTGCCCTTCCTCTTGATATGCGCATGCAAGTTTCACAAATTTCTTCAAATGATAATTTGTATACATCTCCTCTACTCATGAGATCAAGGAGATCGATCCACTCATCCCTAATTGTTCTAAGTAAGAGGGTTTTTAGTGTGTCAAATCCTAAATGTTGTAATTTTTCCCTCTTAACATTAAACATGAACCTATCTATTAGATCCTCCTAGATCTCATCTTATTTTTTATTCATTCTAAAAAATTATTCCTTAAGATCACGATCCTTGTATTTTTTTAAAAATATATTTTGCATATCATTCCATGACCTTATTGAATTAGTATCTAAACTCATGAACCATTTAAGAGCTCTATCCTTTAATGTTTTAGGAAAAGATATCCATTTTTGAGTGTGTGATAAGCAGCCATAATATCTACAAATTATTTCAAATTCAAAGAGAAAGGTTTCCAAATCCTCTTACCTCATACGATGGCAGTTGGGAAGGAAATATGAAGGGATTCTCTTCATACGCACACTGACATCAGTATCTTGAATGGGAAATCCAAGAGGATCTTTTTCATTTTCATCATATCCATCAATTTCTTCTACCTTCTCTTCCATTTCTTCTTCTTCTACTTGCAAAAGTGTATGGTGATATGGTTCTTACTGCACCACGTGATCAAATTAGGGGGAGGGGGGGGAGTGGTGTTGGAGAAGTATTTTTTAATATTTTTTGAATAAGAATGCTAATGCAATTTCAATTTTTTGTTTTGAAGTGAAATATGCCTAATGCAATTTTTTTGTTTTTTGCAGAAAGAAAGGACATGAATCAATTACGGAAGAAAACAATGCATACTTTGAAACCTCCCTTAAAATGGCGCCAAAAAGTGATGAGCCTCAGTATTGCAACAAGAATGCTGCAACTACCGAGGCTACCAACTTTAATTATCAACCCGAGGTTCATACAAACTTAAGAGGTATCAACACTATGTGTGCAGCGTACGATGTGTCTTTCTTTGGTTGATCTAATGTAATGGATGGAATATCATGAAATCAAATCCTAAACTAATTTCAGAAATGGAAGTGTTTCTTTGAAATGAAATTGATCCTAGGAAAGAACAACAATTTGTAATTGAAATCCTAAGAGCATGAATTCAAATACAAATACCTATTCCAATTTGAAAAAATTAATGTCCTTAGTGGTGTTTATTCTTTCTCAATCATGTATTTAGGTCCTAGGGGTCAGGATTCAAGCTTAAGAGACAAAAACCAACCTTTGGGAGCAAATCTGGTCGAGTTTACACATGCTACAAGAATGCTACAAGAAACTCTGTTTTTGCTACATGCAACTCTGTTTTTGCTACATGCAAGTCTGTTTTGGAAATAACTCACCAAATGACTAAGTAAATCAAATGAAAATGGGATGGGGAATTTTTTATTATTAAGTATGATGTCTTAGGTCTCCATTCCAAGTGGAATCACTCCAAAATATGCCTGTTCACGCGTGCTAAAAAATAACAGAAAATTACTACTCTAAAATCTGGAAATTCAAGAACTAGTCAGCTAGTTAATCTATCAAATGCCTAACCTAATCAAGTGCAAATGAAATGGGGTAGTTTTTTTAATCAAATTTAACATTATTATGACCTAATACAATTGGAATAAATTCAAATTGATCTCATTAACCACTTCTAAAATATAACGGAAATTTACTACTATTTTGCTACAAGGCATTTTCAGAAATCTTATATTCGTGAACTAGTAACCAAATCCAAGTAGATTAATGATTAAGATGAACTTCCAAAGTTATTATAAGGATGAACAAATTTTTTGAACTTGTAAAAATCCTACAAAATAACTTACTTAAATCAATTAAGTCAATCCTACAGAAAGAAAAGAAACAATAATAAATACAGAAATATGCAATACAGAAATGAGATGCATGTGAATAAGAAGTGAAAAGAACATAAATAAATGGTGTAAGATGGCTCTGAGGCTCCTGGGATGGCCAAATTTAAGGAGGCTCAAAGTCATATGGAAGAAACCAAGCCTTAAAAGCTAAAAATGATGCCAATATTCATTATTGAATCAGTCCAAGTACATCCCTGCAAGAAAAGAAAGTGGCGCTTCCAGAAAACAAGTTTTCTCCACAATAAGACTAAACAATACATGCCCCTAGAGGCCAATTTTTAGGTCTCTATATTACTAGTGTAGTCTCTTATTGTTGTTAGTGTAGCCCCCTTATTGTTATTGTTGTACCCCTGTAGCCCCCATATTGTTATTATTGTGCCCCATAAAATCCACTATTGTTATTATTGTGCCCTTACATTATTATTGTTAGGTCAGTTAGGATTATATTGTGACCCCATGGACTCCTATATATAGAAAATGGTTTTTTTCGTTTGTATTATCCAATAATTGTTAATTTATGTAATGTAAATGTTAGGTCCCTATATTATTAGTGTATTCCCTTATTGTTGTTAGTGTAGCCCCCTTATTGTTATTGTTGTACCCCTGTAACCCCAATATTTTTATTATTGTGCCCTTACATTATTATTGTTAGGTCAGCTAGGATTATATTGTGATCCCATGGACTCCTATATATAGAAGGAGGTTTTGTCATTTGTATCATCCAAGAAATGTTCATTTATGTAATGTAAAGGAGGTTTCCCCCTCGAGGTGGCTTATTTCTAAGGCATTGATCTCTCTTTTCTTCTTTTTTTGGAGCTGGTTTCATAGCATTTGGTATCAGAGCTTTCGATTCTAGGGTTTCACTGCTCCAAACAAGTCATCGTGGAATTTTTGCTATAATTTTGTTTTACACGAAGGTTCAGAAGCTAAAATTTGTATCACGTGAAGCCGAAATCCTGAGGAATTTCATGTAAAAATTTCAGATATTGGTTCACAATATTTTCGGAGATATGATATGTGGAAGTTAGGGTTTTTTCAGGCTCCAAAATTTCATCTAAAAGAGGTGACCTCGGTAAAATCGTCATAACTATCTCTCTGAGAATCAGATTGGAATTCTGTAAAAAGTGGCCAAAATTACATGGATTGTAGTTTCCTGTATATCAATTTCAGAGCCGAAGGAGGAAACAGTGACACACAGAAAGGCATACAATTTTTTTTTATTGAACCAGTCCATAATTAGGTCATTGTGGGAGATTGGGCATAACTTTCTTGAAAAGATTCCAAATTAGGTCAGACATATGGCATTCGAAAGATTCTTCAAAGGGATACTACAAGACCGAATTTAAAATATTAAAGATCTGTAATTACAGAGATGTACATCAGTTTCAATATAGAGCTCCTCAAAAGCAAGAAAAAGGTGTGTATTTTTTTCAAATTGCATAAGTCTTGTTTGAAAAATCAGTTTTAAGTGATTCCAAGGGAATATTGAAACACAGATATCAATATTGGGCTCTAAAATGCCACCTAAAAATAATTCAACCCCCATTAAGCCTTCAGAAGGCTTCACTATGACTCATGAAGAGGAAGAAGTGCAACATGAGATATCAAAATTACAAGAGCAAGTGCACCAAACTTCGCTCTTGCAAAGAGAAACAAAAAATGAAGTGGAAATTTTGAAGAAAGGTGTGGAAGCTAAGATGGATCGTTTGAAGAAAGGCATGGAAGCTAAGATGGATGGTTTGAAGAATGGCATGGAAACTAAGATAGATGGCATGGAAGCTAAGATCGATGAAAAATTGAAAGGCAACATGGAAGACATGAAGAATGATCTAAAAGTAGACATGGAAGGTTTGAAGGAAGGTTTGACAAGGTTGATACAAGAAATGATTCCTAATGGCGTAAATATAGTAGAGGAAACTCATGACGAGAAAAAAATAAATGTTAATCATGATTTCATGAATTCTAATGTTGGATTGAAGACCCACCATATTCCAAATATTGATATGAGGAAGTTTGATGGCAAGGATCCCATAACATCAATGCTACAGATGGAGCAATATTTTGATCTCAATAATGTGCAAAACACACAAAAGGTACGCATTGCAACTTTATATTTAGAACAAAAATACATTTGTATGGTATCGATGGATTTTATCCCATAAAAAAATTGTCACTTGCTCAATTTTTACGGAGGAAATGATAACACATTATGAGGATACAAAGAGAAACACCTTATTTAGTCAATTGATAAATCTCAAACAAAAGGGTTAAGTGGTGGGGCACATTGAGGACTTCCAAAAATTTAATATAAGGGTAGTTGATATTCCAGAGGAACACATGATTAATGTCTTCATAGGGAATTTAAAGGATAACATCCAACATGAAGTTCGATTTTGGGAACTTGATTCATTGGAGAAGGAATTTAGGTTGGAAAGAAAAATTGAATGTAAAAATATGGCAACAAGGAAGCCTACCACTCACATCTATAAAGATGGAAGTGTTGCTACTCCTAGACTTCCACAACCTACAAGGTTGACACCACAACAATTGGAAGGAAAAAAAGCAAAAGGGATTTGATATAGTTGTGATAGAAAATACAATAAAGGTCATAAGTGTGCTGAGAAGAAATTATTTTATATAGATTGTGAAGAGGAGGAAGAAAATGAACAATAAACTTCAAAAGTAGAGGATATACACCAGGAACCAACCCTAGAGAAAGAAGAAATGAGTCCGACCATATCGTGTAATGCATTGGCAGGAATTACCACTCCTCAAACTCTCAAGATAGAAGGAAATATGAAGAATAAAAAGGTAATAGTACTGATTAATTCTCGTAGTACCCATAATTTACTCATTGTAAGGTAGCCAAGGAATTAAATTGCTTCCTATACCCAGCACCAAAATGTCAAGTCATGGTTGTAAATGGAGGAACTATAAATTTCTCTGGAAAATGCCATAATATCAAGCTAGCAATGGGGGAATATGTATTGAATAGTCCAATTCTTTCCATTCCAATGGGAAGTGCTGACGTTGTACTAGGAGTACAATGGTTACGATCTTTGGGAACAATAGCTTTTAATTTTCAAGAACTTTTCTTGAAATTTTTTTCGGAAGGAAAGGAAGTTGAATTACGGGTATCTCAAGGAAGCCAGGAAAGGTAATAAAATATAATGTCATGAAAAAGCTTCTGAAGAAAGAACAACGAGGCATAATTGCACAATTATTCTCACTAGAAGTTCCAACATCAAAATCATCTTTTTCTCCATATCTCCAAAAATTCTTGGACAATCATTCCAAGGTGTTTGAAACTCCCAAAGGACTGCCACCTATTCATGATCATGATCATGATATTGATTTGATTCCAGGAATTTTTCCTCCAAACATTAGGAATTACAGATATCCTTATGTCCAAAAGAGAAAAATTGAACGTATGATTGCAGAAATGTTAGAGGCTGGTATAATTCAACCTAGTCAAAGCTCTTTCTCTGCTCCAGTAGTATTGGTGCACAAGAAGGATGGATCATGGCGCATGTGTCCGGATTATAGGGAGCTCAATAAGCTCACTATTAAAGATAAATTTCCCATTCTTGTGACTGATGAATTATTGGATGAATTACATGGAGAAATTTATTTTACCGAGTTGGATCTTCGTTCAGGATATCATCAAATTAGAATCAAGAGAAAAGATATTCCAAAAACAAAATTTTGAAATCATGAGGGTCATTATGACTTTTTTTTCATGCCTTTTGGACTTACGAATGCACCTTCTACATTTCAAGGGTTGATGAATTCCATTTTCAAACCCTTCCTTAAAAAATTTGTGTTAGTATTTTTTGATGATATACTAATGTACAATAGGTCTTGGAAGGATCATATTCAACATGTTGACAGGGTGCTCAAAATATTGGAGGAGAAAAAATTATATGCAAAAACCTCCAAATGTTCCTTTGGAGTACAGAGGTGGAATATCTGTGTCATATTGTATCTCACGAGGGTGTTAAGGTAGCCCTAACAAAATTAAAGCCATTAAGGAATGGAAAGTCCCCAAAACCATAAAGTAGTTTCAAGGATTTCTTAGGTTAACAAGGCATTATCGCAAGTTTGTTAATAATTATGGGAGAATAGAAATGCCTCTAACAACATTATTAAAGAAAGATGCATTTTCATGGACTCCTGAAGCAACTAAGGCCTTTGAACAACTTAAAGAGGCAATGTGCCTAGAACCGGTCTTAGCTACTCCAGAATTCACAAAAACCTTTATTGTGGAATGTGATACCTCAGGAAATGAAATTGGCGATGTTTTAATGCAAGAAGGAAGACCCATTTCTTTTGAAAGTCGTCCAATTAAAGGAAATTATTTACAAAAGCTATTTATGAGTAGGAAATGTTGGCAATACTACATGCACTAAATAAATGGCGACCTTAACTAATGGGAAGACACTTCAAGGTAAAAAATGATCATGATAGTCTTAAAAACTTTTTGGAACAAAGACTATCTTTAGAAGAGCAACAAAAATGGGTCACAAATATGTTGGGTTATGACTTTGAAATCATCTACAAAAAAGGGAACCTAAATGTTGTTGTAGATGCACTCTCAAAAAAGGATGAAGAGGTGGAAGCATTGCTTTGTGCCATTTCTATTATCCAACCATATTGGATAACCAAATCAAGGGATGAATGGAAGAAGGATGAAGAAGTGTAGAAACTCATTTAAAAGTTGCAGCAAGATCCTAGTACATCTGATACATTTAGTTCAAAAAATGATTCCTTGTGGTACAAAGATCACTTATATCTTTGTAAGAATTCCTAACTAAAACAAAATATTCTTTTGGAATTGCACACTTCTCCTTTAGGAGGACACTCAAGATTTTTAAAACTTACCACAGGGTGAAGAAATAATTTTTTTGGGATGGCCTTAAATCTGATATTCAAAATTTTGTGGCAGAATGTTTGCTTTGCCAACAAAATAAAGTTGAGACAATTAAGACCTACGGGTCTTCTACAACCTTTACCCATTCCAAGTCAATGTTGGGAGGAGATTTCAATGCATTTTATCACAGGTTTACCTAAGTTTGAAGGAAAGAGTGTCATCATAGTGGTAGTTGATATACTTACCAAGTATTAACACTTTTGTGCATTATATCAACCATTTAAATAAAGTATAGTTTCTATTGCATTTATGGAAACAATTCAAAAGCTACATGGAAACCCAAAGATTATTGTAAGCGACATAGATCCAATTTTTACTGGAATTTTTTGACGAAATTATTTTCTTGTTTGGGTACTCAACAAACCCATAGCTCAACTTATCATCCTCAATCTGATGGTAAAACTGAGATAGTGAACAAATGTTTGGAAGGATATCTTCTTTGTTTTGTATCTGATAAACAAACACAATGGGTCAAGTGGTTACCTCTAGCTGAATGGTGGTATAACACTTCCTTCCATACTGCAGAAAAAATGACTCAATTTATGGCACTTTATGGATATCATCCACAGTCCATCACATCATCTTTAAGAGAAAAGTCTAAGGTTCAAGAAATGTAAGATCACATCGAGCATCAACAAAAATTTCTCCAACTCTTAAAGGATAACCTAAATTTGGTACAAAATTGAATGAAATAACAGGCATATCAACATCACAACGAGAGAAGTTTTGATGTAGGAGACTGGTTATTTTTACGGCTACAACCATACAAACAAATTTCCTTCAAGCAAGCTAAGAAGGATAATAGATTATCACCAAAGTACTATGGTCCTTACAAGGTGTTGCAAAATATTGGTACTATGGCATATAAATTGGAGCTTCCTGCTTCTTCGCGAGTGCATCCAAGTTTCCATGTTTCATGCTTAAAGAAAGTTATAGGTGACAAAATTCCAGTTTAGACAATGTTGCCATAACTTGATGAGGAAGGAAAAATCATATTGGAACCTGAGGTAGTGACGGAAATAAGAACTCGACAGTTACGAAATCGATCAATTTTAGAGTATCTCATCAAGTGGGAGAACTTACCCACTGAAGATTTTACATGGGAGGATGAGAATTTTATACAGAAGCATCCAAAGCTATTGAGGACAACACTTTTTTGAAGGAAAGGGGCATGTTAGGTCCCTATATTACTAGTGTAGTCCCTTATTGTTGTTAGTGTAGCCCCCTTATTGTTATTGTTGTACCCCTGTAACCCCAATATTGTTATTATATTTGTGCCCTTACATTATTATTGTTAGGTTGAATATGATACTATTGTGACCCCATGGACTCCTATATATAGAAGGAGGTTTTTTCATTTGTATCATCCAAGAATTTTTCATTTATGTAATGTAAAGGAGGTTTCCCCCTTGAAGTGGATTATTTCTAAGGCATTGATCTCTCTTTTCTTCTATTTTTGGATCTAGTTTCATAACAGTAAAGAAGGTTTCCCCCTAAAAGTGGCTGATTTCTAAGGTGTTTATCTATCTTTACTTCTATTTTTGGAGTTGGTTTCATAACATTTGGTATCAGAGCTTTGGATTCTAGGGTTTCGATACTTCAAACAGGTCATCATGGAATTTGTGCAATAACGTTTTTTCCACAAAACTTTAGAAGAAAAAAAACCCATTTGAGAAGAAATCCTAAGGAACGTTGTGTAAAATTTTAGATCTTATTTTTCCATATTTTTGGAGATATGATCGGTGGAAGTTAGGGATTTTGTAGGGTCCCAAATTTCATCTGAAAGAGGTGACCTTGGAAAAATCGTCTTAACTCTCTCTCTCTGAGCATCAGATTGGAATTCTGTAAAACATGGCTGAAGATACATAGAATTTAGTTTCTTGTGTATCAATTTCAGAGTCGAAGGAGGAAAAAATGACACGTGGGATGCTGTACAAGGTTGCTCTACTAAACTAATCCATAATTAGGTCATTGTCGGAGATTGGACATAACTTTTCCTTGAAGAATCAAAATCAGGTCAGACCTGTGGCATTGGAAAGAAGATTCAGAGGGCTACTAAAGTACTGAAGATAAAATCTAGGGGATCCAAAATTACAGAGATACATCAGTTTCAATATCGAGTTCCTCAAAAGCAAGAAAATTGTGCGTATTTTTTTTCAAATCGCATAAGTCTTGTTTGAAAAATCAGTTTGAAGTGATTCCAACGAAATATTGAAGCATAGATATCAGCATTGGGTTCTAAAATTCCCCCTAGAAATAATTCAACACCCATTAAGCCCTCAGAAGGCTATATTGTGACTCATCAAGAGGAAGAAGTGGAACATGATATATCAAAATTACAAGAGCAAGTGCAACAAATTTCGCTCTCACAAAAATTAACCAAAAATGAAATGGATGGTTTGAAGAAAGGCATGGAAGCTAAGATGAATGGCATGGAAGCTAAAATGGAAGGCTTAAAGAATGGCATGAAAGATAATATTAGTGGCATGGAAGCTAAGATGAATGGCGTGGAAGATAAGATGAATGGTTTATAGAATGGCATGGAATCTAAGATTGATGGTATAGAAGAAAAAATGAAAGACAACATGGAAAACATGAAGAATGATCTAAAAGTAGACATGGAAGGTTTGAAGGAAGGTTTGGAAAAGTTGATACAAGAAATGATTCCTAATGGTGAAAATTTAGTAGATAAAACTCATGATGAGATCAAAATAAATGTTAATCGTGGTTTCATAAACTCTAATGTTGGATTGAAGACCCACCATATTCCAAAGATCAATATGAGGAATTTTGATGGCAAGGATCCCGTAACATGGATACTACATATGGAGCAATATTTTGATCTTAATAATGTGAAAAACACACAAAAGGTATGCATTGCAAATTTATATTTAGAACAAACTTACATTTTTATGGTATCGATGGCTTTTCTACTATAAAAAAATTGTCACTTGGTTAATTTTTACGGAGGAAATGGTGGCACATTATGAGGATACAAGGAGAAACACCTTCTTTAGCGAATTGGTAAATCTCAAACAAAAGGGTTCAGTGGTGGAGCACATTGAGGACTTCAAAAAATTGAATATAAGGGTAACTTCTATTCCAAAGGAAGACATGATTGATGTATTCATAGGGACTTTAAAGTATAACATCCAACATGAGGTTCAACTTTGGAAACCTGATTCATTGGATAAGGCATTCAAGTTGGCAAGAAAAAATGAATGTAAAATTATGGCAACTAGGAATCCTACCACTCACATATATAAAGATGGAAGTGCTGTTGCTCCTAGACTTCCACAACCTACAAGGTTGACACCACAACAATTGGAAAAAAAAAGAGCAAAATGGCTTTTCTATAGTTTTGATAGAAAATACACTAAAGGTCGTAAGTGTGCTGAGAAAACATTATTTTACATAGATTGTGAAGAGGAGGAAGAAAATGAACAAAAAACTTCAAAAGAAGAGGATATAAACCAGGAACCAACCCTAGAGAAAGAATAAATGAGTTCGACCATATCCTGTAATGCATTGGCAGGAATTACCACTTCTCAAACTCTCAAGATAGGACATATCAAGAAGAAAAAGGTAATAGTGTTGATTGATTCTGGTAGTACGAATAATTTAATTCATTGTAAGGTAGCCAAGGAATTTAATTGCTTCCTATACCCAACACCAAAGTGTCAAGTGATGGTTTCAAATGGAGGAACTATAAATTGATTTGGAAAATGCCATAATATGAAGCTAACCATGGGGGAATATGTTTTTAATAGTCCAATGATTTCCATTCCAATGGGAGGTGCTGATGTTGTACTAGGAGTACAATGGTTACAATATTTGGGGATGATGGCTTTTAATTTTCAAGAAATTTTCTTGAAAATAATTTTGAAAGGAAAAGAAGTTGAATTATGGGGTATCATAGGAAAGTAGGGAAAGATAATAATCTCTAATTTCATGGAAAATATTATGAAGAGATAACATCAAGACGTAATTGCACAATTATGCTCACTAGAAGTTCCAACATCAAAATCATCTATTTCTCCAGATCTCCAAAAAGTATTGGAAAATCATTCCAAGGTGTTTGAAACTCCCAAAGGACTCCCACCTATTCATGATCATGTTCATGCTATTCATTTGATTCCAAGAAGTGTTCCTCCAAACATCAAACCTTACAGATATCCTTATGTCCAAAAAAAAGAAATTGAACATATGATTGCAGAAATGTTAGAGGCTGGTATAATTCAACCTAGTCAAAGTTCTTTCTCTGTTCCAGTAGTATTTGTGCACAATAAGGATGGATCATGGCACATGTGTTCGGAATTATAGGGAGCTCAATAAGCTCACTATTAAAGATAAATTTCCCACTCCTATGATTGATTAATTATTGGATGAATTACATGGAGCAATTCATTTTACCAAGTTGGATCTTCGTTCAGGATATCATCAAATTAGAATGAAGGCTGAACATATTCTGAAAAAAACATTTCAAACTCATGAGGATCATTATGAATTTTTTGTCATGCCTTTTGGCCTTACCAATGCACCTTCTACATTTCAAGGGTTGATGAATTCCATTTTCAAACCCTTCCTTAGAAAATTTGTGTTAGTATTTTTTGATGATATACTAATCCACAGTAGGTCTTGAAAGGATCATGTTTGACATGTTGACATGGTTCTCAAACTATTGGAGGAGAAACAATTATATGCAAAAACCTCCAAATGTTTCTTTGGAGTACAAGAGGTGGAATATCTGGGTCATATTGTATCTCAAGAGGGTGTAACCAAGAGTTGTTTATTATTAATCTCATTATCTGATTGTATTCCTTGCTTTTCGTCTGCTCTTGCTTGCTGCCATAAGAATTGATATTCGGGGTCTTTCCTTGTTGCATCCACAATCTGCTCCTAGAAATTAGATTCAACCTGGTTAAAATAAAGTTCATAGATGTAATTCAATTTTATGCTTAAAGCATCAACAACACGGTTCTCCTTACCTTTTACATGCTGAATGTCAAAACCAAATTCGCTTAGGAATGCATTCCATATTTCTTGATGAGAATTTAAATCAGATTGTTTAAAATAACTAGTTAAATTGCTATGGTCGGTTCTTAGCACAAAGCTCTTTCCCAACAAGTAATGTCTCCATACTCACAGGGCATGCACTACTACAGTTAACTCTATATCATAGGAAGAATACCTCTGCTCGTGATATTTCAATTTTCTGGACTCATATGCTATGACCTTACCTTCTCGGGTAAAAAATACTCCCATCCCTTCCTTGCAAGCATCGGTGCATACTTTGAATTCCTTACTTGGGTCTGCTACTTTCAGCATAGGGGCAGTAGTTAATAATTCCTTCAATTGTTCAAAATTGTTTTGACATTTTTTAGTCCACTCAAAGACTCATCCCTTTCACTGCAAAGAGGTAATATGAAAGGCTATTTTAGAGAAACCATTAATGAATCACAAGTAATAACCAGCTAAGCCCATGAAATATCATTTTTCTACTACATTTCGAGGAAAATTCCATTCCATAATCGTCTTTATCTTTTTGGGGTCCATAGAAATTCCATCAACAAATATTACATGGCCCAAATATTGGATATGTTCTTTGTAGAAGTCACATTTACTAAATTTGGCGTAAAGATGTTGTTCATGTAACATTTTCAACACTATGTGTAAATGTTCCTTGTGTTCTTCCATATTATTGGAATAGATCAATATATCATCAATAAAGATTAGAAAAAAATTATCCAAAAATGGGTGAAAGATACCATGCATCAAGCTCATGAAAGTTTCTGGTGCATTGGTTAACCCGAAAGGTAACAACACGAATTCATAATGTCTGTACCAGGTATAGAAATATATCTTGGATATGTCTTCATCCTTAATTCGTATCTGATGATACCCCGACCTTAGATCAATCCTAGAAAACACCGTTGCTCCCTTCACCTGAAAAAAAGATCGTCTATGCGTGGGAATGGGTACTTGTTTTTTACAGTCAATTTATTGAGCTATCAATAATATATGCACATTCGCATAGTACCATCCTTTTTCTCAACAAAAAAAAATTGGTGCTCCCCAAGGGGACGCACTTGGCTGAATGTCTCATTTGTCCATAAGCTCCTATAACTATATTTTTAATTCGGTTAGTTCATGCACACACATTCTCTATGGTGCTCATGACATAGGCGCTGCTCCAGGTATTATCTCTATAATGAAGTCAATGTCTCTTTCCAGAGGCAATCCTGAAATATTTTCAGGGAACACATCCATGAATTCCTGCACAATAGGAATATTTTCCAGCATAAGGGTCTTATCCTTGGAGTTAGAGAACCCCACATGAATTGCATAGAGCTGAAATCCTTTTCTAATGCATTTACTCAACTGGGAAGCAGTAATGGGGCACAATCGAATTGGTTTCTTGATCCCTTGCAACTTCTGACATGTACCGTCTTCTGCTTTAAAATAAATGGTTTTATCCTTTCAATCAACTAATGACCAATGTATTTCTAACCAATCCATTCCTAATAAAATGTCATAGGAACTCAAAGGTAGAATATTTAATTCTACAGTTATATGTTGATCTCCTATACTCAGATCACAATTTGGGATTTTGGCATTGACTCGTCTCTTTTCTCTTGTAGCCAATTGTACCAACCAAGGATTCTTAAATTTCTGACTTTGCAGTTTACATTTTTCAACTATATGAGGGTTTATATAGCTCAAAATAGGACCAGGTTCAACCAAAATGGAAGCATATTGCGTTTTTAGCTTACCTTCCTGTTCTATCATAGTTGGTTGGTAATCCACTTGTCAATATTCCAGCGCAGAATTAATCCTAGGTATGTTTCACGCCACATCCCCCACTGTAGATGCCTCTTGTAGATTGGTTGTTACTTTGTTTCTCCACCAATGAGGACAATTCTTAAAATAATTTGCCTCTCCACATCCCCAGCATTGTAATGGTGTTTTTTGGGAATGTCGAAGGTCTAGTCTACTAGAGGCCTTAGTATGCTGCTCTTCAGCTACCCATTTGGGTTTTGGTTGATTTTTTCCAATCTGCCTATTTGTTGGATTCCTCGCAACATTTTTATAGTTTCTAGGTCTGCTATTTTTAAGGTTTGAAGGGACTTTCTGCCCTTTCTTGGATGGCCAACTTCTGCCAATTTCTCCCTTAGCCTTGTATTGCTGATAGCACATTTGTGCTTTTCTTATCACATTGTCCATAGTTTTTGGGTTCACAAATTCGATCCTTTCCTTCATGTGAGTAGGAAAAGTACCCAAAAACCACTGAACCTTTGCCTTTTCTTCACGCAAATATGGTTCGTATCTTAACAAAGAGGTTAATTTAATGATAAATTCATCCATAGAAATTTGTACCAACTTTAAATCATGAAACTCCCGAGATTTTTCATCATAAAATCATTCAATTAAGTACTTTTCCTTCAAATACTACTGGAACTCATCCCATGTCACATTCTGGTGTTCAATTCCACACACATTTTTTACCTCTTCTCACCATAATGTAGCCTTTTCTCGCAACTGATAGATGGCTAGGCGAGTCTTGAGTTTGTTGTTATACTCATAGAATTGGAAGTACTTATTCATATTAATTATCCAAGCTTCTGCCACTTCTTCAACTTCTCCATCAAATGTAGGAGGTTTGATCTTACAGAATTCACCCTATAATTCTACTTTCTTCTTCTTTAGTTCTTGCTGATCTGAAATATTACCAGATTCATCTTCATTATAAGTTCTACTCTTATTACTCCTCTAGGTTCGAATCCCTTCTGGATTATCATGAACTTGTTGTTGTTGCTCTCCTTTTCTGTGGGTGTCCCTCTCTGGACCGGGTTGTGTGGTGTGATGGTTTTGCTTTTCTGTGAGACTTTTCAGTATCCTTTCTTGCTTTCTCATTAGCCTTTCATTATCACTTCGTACTCAAGTCATCTCTATCTGAAGTTGTTGCACCGTATCCAACAACCTATTCATATGACGTTGTTTCTCTTCTAACAATCTACTGGTTTTTTGGTGTTGATCTACGCTTAGCTGCACCCACATTTATGGGTTGACCTCAGGATTAAACACATGATATTATTCCCCTGTAGTTCTTGGAATTTGGTGACTTGAACCCCTTCTCATTGTAATTTTTTACTAGTCTTCTTATCATTGTGCACAATTTCAAAAAAACAGAAACAAAATGAAAACACCCACGTTATCTTAATGGCCCATCTCGCCCAGCGTGTAACCACGCTCCGATACCACTTGTCAAAACCATAAGGAAAAATACACATATAAAAAAATATTCAACTTAACATTTTTACTCTTACCAAGCCTACTATAGTTTCTAACCTTGACTTATATTATTTGGGTTATAATTTCTATGTTTATTCACATGTGATGTAAACAAGTCAAACCATACTCTTTGATTAATTTCATTGTTTTAACCTTAGGTCATGATTCTAATACTCATACACATTTAATAATTCTACAAATAATAAGTAATAGTTTTTTCCCATACCCAGATCAGTACAATCACATTATTCATACCATTAACCATACTTATATCTGGAATTTGTTTTTGGTTGCAATGAATACAAACATGGGTTATTTGATTGTCAGTATATTTATGATATGGTTTAATTGTATTTGTACATTTGCATAATGATCAGTACTCCACATTACATTCTTGATTAATGCAATTGATAGTGGACCTATCTTGATAATTGTAAATTTCCGGCCCTTTGGCATAAACACAGGCCGACAACTGTCCTCCAATTGATCTCCATCGATGGTTTGAAGTGGTTGATTTGTTTGCCCTACATCAGATGGTTCATGTTATGGTAGGGATAGTTAGGGTAACCACCCACCCCATCCCTTGCCCCCCGGCTCATTTCTTTCGCCATTGCATGCTGCTGGATTCGGCTCTGCAACCTGGTTACGCTTGTGATGGTTGCCAGAGTATTCTAATCACAACAAACATGTTCTTTGATTCAACAATGGTATTTCTATAACCCTTCTCAATATGTAGGCTTGGATTAATTTCCTTTCGATTATGATCAGGGTTTTCGGTTGATTTTCATGCCTTTTCAAGCGTTTTATGCTAAGACTAGCCCATCTAATCTTGTTTCTATATATTAGCATTTAAAAAGGGCTATTTACTCTTGGCCTGCTGGCCTTTACGCCCAGTACCTAATTTAACTAGAGACTCTGTAATTATTTATTGTCCCGTGTTAACACAGAGCTAGTTTCTCTTGTTTATACTCAGATTATTGGAAATGAGTCTTTTTAATTTAAGTTTCGGATATAAATATTTTCTCTATTCCATGTTGTAATTTTAATCTTCCTACAATGCATGCAAGGTTCGAATTACAAGACTATCTTTCTACCTTCTTCTGAGGTTTTCATGTTTTGCATATGACTATTTGGGACTTCTATTCGTAAATGATAGACTCCACTATGAAAGTTCAAATTTAAATATTATGTTCTTTTCTTTCTGTACATAATTCTGTTGACTTACTTATTTTGTCAGTTAATTCAGAGTTCATCTCATTACTGCATCTTAGCTTAATTTTTTCTCTATTTTAATATTAATGTATGCGATTGAAACCCTTCATCAATATGGCCAGAGGACCATGACTCCTTCCCTATCACCACGGGTCTCAGCACTAAACCTCTAGGCATTGACAAAGTGTCTTCCCAATAGTTATTATCAATCTATTCCTTAGTTCTGAAGATTTTTATTTTATCATATACTGTATTTGTAATAGAATAAATACAATAATTCCACGCCTAAAGGAAAAAGGAAATCATTCCCCTTATTGGGTTCGTGTCTGTGTTATGTTGTATGTAAATTTTACTCAGTATAAAATTTAAACTATATAAATTCACATTATTTTTTATGACATGACAAATAGTAATATGTTTGTTCTAGATATTCACAATCCATCTCTACCATCTAGATAAGAAGTTAGAGTTTGATGTGCTATTCATTCTCAACACAAAGGTATAATAACAATCGAGTCATTAAACTAAGCATTAAACACTTCCTTCTAGCTTCTATCTCTTAAACTGTAAGATAAACAAATGAAATACTTATCTTTGTATTTTCTTTCCAGTTAATGGATGGTTCCGCCCAACCTTGAGAGAGGCAATCACGTCCTCTGCTCCCCCCGTGCTCCTCACCAGAGCCATAGGTAGTAGACAATTTTTTTAGAAGATATGCCTCAGGATCTCAATCCAATCTATGCATCTCTTGGGTTTCCGAGCTCCAGTGGTTTCCTCACTAGCTTTGGACAACTCAATGCAACATATTGTTTTTAAACCCTATCATTCTTTCTGAACATAACCCCTTCCCTTATTTAGGATTTTCCTTTTATCCTTCTGGGAAGGAAACTGTTAGAATTACCTCTACCTTTTTACCCTGAGATCTTGGAATTATTTACCATTCAGTTAATCTATTTTACTCAGGACAATTTATCAATTATTTATAAAATAAACTCAAATCTTATAACCTTATTGTTACATAATTCAAATGTATAATAAAAAATTCTATGAACGGTAATTCAGATAGAACAACCACTTTGAAATGCAATTTTGCAATCCAAAGGAAACATAGGAAAGATATTAAAATGCAATTTAAAATATCGTGAATAATTTTTTAAAGAATTTTATAATGAATTTTATTAATATTATAATTTTGAATTGTTTAGATGTAAATTGTTCATATAGAATTAAATTTTGTATCATTAATTACTTTTCTTACAGTGGGTGATATAAATATCATTAAAAAATACACATACGTAATTAGAAAAATGTCTTTACTTTCCTAATGTGAAATGAATTTGCTTTCTTTTTACTGGTTTGCGAAACGCATTTCCTTTCTTTTCAATGGTTTGAATTATCGAGCCAAAAAAAATTGTAACCAAATATCATAGTTAAAAATTCAATTATTATGACAGTATTTAAACTATTTTTTATATATTTAAAAAAGAGAGTCCTATAAAATAAACGACTAAAGACTATTGATAGTCCCATCAAGTTGAAAGTTAGATATATAGAGATAATGGGTATCTTCGCATTAATTAATTCATTAACTTAGAGTGAAATTAATTAAAATTATTTTTAAAATATTATTTTAAATTCTATGAAAGATGAAAATCAATCCCATATATATATAATATTGAAAGATCTTTTTAAGTAATAATAAATAATATTTTTGACATATTTTTTAATATATATAAATTTAAAAATATTAAGTTTGTATATAAGTATTTTGTTTTTATTTTATTAATATAATAAATAATATATTTTTACTTCAAAGTATAAATATTTATAATTTAATTTTATTGAAACCAAATTTATTTTATAAAAGTTAAAATAATATTATTTTTTAATATAAAATTGCTGTCAAAATGTCAAAATTGAAGGCTTCTCCATAACAACCGTGGAGATAACATCAAAATTCCAAACCACAATCGATTAATTTAGCACCTCTTTGAGATCCTATACTTTCGTAGAAATCATGATTATGGATCAGTTTCAACTTTCTAATTCCTTTCGGTGCTTCCCTTTACTCCGAAACACAACCATAATCAACCCTAAACAATGTAGTACAACATTACGCATAAACTCCAAATTACACATCCTTTGCACTAGGGTTTAATTGTATTGATCATATGATCACAATTAGGAACACGAGCTTAAAACTTGGGGTGCTCAGGCCTTCCACCCTCGTTGGTTGACAATTTCATGTTATAGGAAAAAAGAGTTTAAACCCGAGATTATTTTTATATCTAGGATTCATATGGTCCTTAGACTCTTATCGAGGACCTCTTCAGTTTATCTCTCTCGCCAAGATACAATTGTTGAATTACACATGGAAGAGGGCCCACCAATGCCAATGCCAGAACATTAATCAGGATCCAGCTTACACTTATTGCTACATTAGTCTTATAGTCCAAATATATCCCAACGTCATATATCTTTCTACTTAAGTTAAATCTGATTATCGTCGTTGAATTTAGATACTCCATTGTTAATATATCTTCATATTGTGGTCATTCATGGTTTGGATTGATCATGGGTACTCTACACTTCGTCGTGGCCCAGATATGTTTCAAGACTTGATCTAGTTCGAGACCAGATGTTGATTAAGGATTCAATGATCCGGGATTTGGAAGGCTACAAGTGTAAAACCTTTAGAGAGATAGATTTTCCCTACCATGGATTATTATGTGATGTCCCAGATTCATATCTATCAGTCCAAATATTTTTTAATGTAAAGTGGGGTCCGCCCTAGATTATCTTTTACTAGTGTATTAATCAACGAATTCAGAGATTTGGCCCCTCAATTCACACAAGACCTATATGATCCATCCATGTTCCCTTAGTCGGATATGGAGTCCATGTCTCCTCAAAGTTTGTGCAACTCTTTAATCTAGGATATGATTAATATTCTTTGTTGGAAACATTGTAATTGAAACACATCATTATTTTCATAGACTTAACATTCACTAGGGATAACTTATCAAATGAAACACATAGATTATGAATAAGTGGAGGATATTTATGTAATCCCCAATTACATGTTTTTTACAAATATAGCTTAATTAAACCCATTTTATGGGCTTTATTTTCCCCTGAGCACCTTACTATAATTTTGGGCTTACAATCCATTTATACAATGGATATTATATGAGAATTGGTTTATGATGTCTCCTAATATCTCCTTAAATTGTAAAATCCTCCCCTAAATCATCCTTCATATCTTTGAAGGTAGATTTGTTACATCCCAAAAACCTAAAATTTCTATAAATCATCTAACCCCTCAACAATTCTCCTCACATAATATATTACTTGTTTATGAGGGAGTAATTCGTCATTTCCTAAATAGATATATATCAAATTCCTATATTTAATTACATAAATTTGGCTTAAATTAAATTAAAGGAACCCACTCCCTTTCGTAAATGTGGTAAGACCTCGCAAGTCTTGTTGACTTGTAGACATTTTCCTGCATGAGAGTCCCAAGGTTAAAACAAAATTCATGGATGCCTACTCATGAGGCTTTTGACTACTTCTCGTAGTTTTATCTTCCATCCAATTGTCTGAAATTTTCAATTGTAGGTGTATCTACTGCAATTTCTCCTCCTCTTCGATGCATTTTTTTTTTTTTTTGTTTCTTTCATTATTTCCAGAAAATTGTGTTATGATGCTAAACCATCTCATTAAATTTGTCCTCTATGCTTACTTTTGTTGTTGATTTATTGTTTCCATCATCAATTTTCTAGGTTTGCCTACATTGCTTTGTAACTGTCCACTTGCTCTTATGATATACTTTCTTATAGTCAACTAATTTATCTTGTTGTCTATTCTGATTACTTCAATGTAACTCTTCCTAGCTAATTTTTTCATTAGCTTACATCGCTAATTAATTTCAATGTCCAAAATATCCCTTTGGTTACACATTCTATTAACATTGCTCAATTGCAGTTGTACTTTAGAATTTAAAATTTTATGACTTCAATTTCCATTTCATTATTCTTATAAGCTCTTAACATCCATTCCTTATCACTGGACATCTCTCTAATGATGTTTAAGGCACTTTCTTTCCTCATTAATGGCTTCTTTATGAAATATTGACTTTCATATTCCAAAAATATCTCTTTCACCTACATAAGCACATGCAATAAGTTTATTACAACAAATTATAAATCCCTGAAAATTAGCATCAGTCATAAGAATGGTTTTTTTATTTTCTTCCTAGTTTCTACAAATACGTAGCCTTTTGTCCCTTCATATGCATTTGTCTCTCTTTGAGCATCTGATTTCTATTTTATTGCATGCTGGTGACATTTCCCACTTTCTTACTTTTCATACTTCTTATCTATAGTCTCTATATAGTCCTCTTCAATCCTTTGATTGACTAGCCATTCCTTTAATATCCTTAATTCTATAATAAAATCTACACATATAAGGTTGTTATCCCTCATTCCACATGTTGGAATATTTTTGTACATTTCATATTCATCTTGTTATGAATTCAGTAAAATTTTATTCTCGGGTTCTATCAATGAACCCTCTAGCAATTTTATCTCGTCATCAAATTTTATTAGCACTATATCAAAATTCTTCTCTTCATCTCGTTCATGTTTTTTGTTGTTATTGTTTTCAAATGTAAAATTTTCCTATTCATTGCAACAATATGTTCATGAAAAATATTTTCATAGTTTGATTTGTCAATCGTGTATGATTTCCACTCTGATTTCCTTTATAAGACAATTTTGTCTCTCCCTCTATTCTTATGACAAATTTCAATGATTTTCCTTCATATTTCATTAGAGAACCTTTGAGGTCTAAAATGGCTCTCTTAAGAAAAATGTACAACCAAAATAAATTTTATAAGAACCAATAGGATTCAAGATGATGAAGTCAACCATGGGGGATGATTCACCATTTTTGGGGTTAAAAAGTAATAAGATTAAAAAAAAATAAAATAATAAAAGTGTCTTTTAAATTTGTATTTTCAACTTATCTCCCTAGTTGTTTACTCAAATTTTGAATGGGAGTACTCGTTGGATGCAAAATTTAATTCCTCATCCAAGGAGTACCCATGTTGCATACTTTCGATGGATCTTGCTACATGCAAAATGAGATATACATGAAAAAATGTGATTGCAATCATGTTTTTCATGTATTTTTCATTTTCGTGTAGCAGGGTCCATTGAAAGTATGAAACATGGGTACTCCTTGGACGACGAATCCAATTTTGCATTCAATGAGTGTTCCCGCTCGAAAATTGAGTAAACCCATATGGAGATAAGTTGAAAATACGAGTTGAAAAAGTAGTTTTTTCTTTTTTCCCTTTAAAATTTGATGATGTAATCTAATATTATTTTATTATTTTCACTATTATTTTATAATTTCCTTAGGATGCCCATTTTAGAACTCAAAACTCCCCCAATGTATACTTGAAAAAACTACATTCATACAAAAATTCTTATTTTTAAGAACATAAGGTTCTCTACCCTCCATTATTGTCTCTATTATAAGGTCTTCATGCTGATATAAAAAATTCAAACAATCCTTAATACTTTCATAAAGTCTCCCTTTAACATCCTCATCACCACCTTCCCCAAAGAATGATCCTTGCTATGGTTCATAAGAGTGAATTTCTTCTTCCTCAAACCCAACTACTCTGAGTTCTTCTTCCTTGAACCAAGCACACATCTGTTTCTTAACGTGTTCCTCAACTTCACTTGAAACAATTTATTGAGAGGATATGTAACCTACTTCTTCATTCTCCATCAACAAATATATTCTTTTTCACTTTCCTGCCACAACACCATCATTACACCGAGTTGCTACTTCATTTGAGTCATTTATCTATGAAATTCCTCTTGACTTATCATTTTCATCCTAATGCAATTTTCTTTGGAATCCTCTTGCATTTTTTTTGGCCGACACTTGAACTATTTACATGACCATTAGTAGCCATATTCAGTCTTCCCCTATGAGCTATCCTCATCCACTTATGATCTCCACTAAGCCTTTTCAATATCACTTATATTTCACCCTGCTACAAGTACCTCACCAATATTCTCTCCTATGAACATGGCCTTTTGATAACACTAGTTATACTTCAATGGAACTTTTTGAGCTTCCTTTACTCCTATAGTATTCTACACTCTAGTCACTCTAAGGATCATCACTTTCTCTTTTCTATGGAAAAATATACCCACACTTGCAACTATGGACCTGTCTCAACAAATTTTATGCAATATCGACTAGAGGTTGTTCTTAACTTTTTTTTGCAACCACTAGTGCAAGGGTTACTATAATTTTTTCTTCTCTCTCTACTGCTACCTGAAATCAATAAATAATTTCTCCAATTTTCAAATCTAAATCATAAATGCCAATTTTACCTATCAAATATCAATAGATCTATTTCTCTAAGAACTCTTTGTTCTTTTATTCATAGCGTTGCAAGATTATTTCTACTATTAATCTTCCAAAATGGCCTCCAAATTTTTATTGAAAATTATCCCTAACTCTACTCCTTGGATGAAATTGTATTCTACTTTATATCAAATCCACTGTGTTTTGTGTAACACCCTCCTCCGACATCTACCCAAGTAACCAACCAACTAGGGTAAATATGTGATGAAGAGTTATGATGGTATTATTCAACCTCTTAGGTGACCTTAAGGAAGTGGAATCGATGAAAACACATCAAATATATCTTCCACATCAGAAACAAAACTCCTAAGAGGTAACCCAACCACTTAGTTATCCAGCCCTTTGGTCCCATTGAAGTTTTATACCATTAAATCCTCGTACATTCCCTTGATATGGGAAAGAGTGCGGCTCAAAGGCTATGTGTGCTCCCACAACATAGGCATGCATGTGTCCTCAAAATTTTTCCCACATACCCACGCCAACCTTCACAATATTTGAGCCAATTTTTTAGGCCTAGAGCCCAGGTCACTACCTAGAACACCATGACACTTTCAGAAATGAAATATAACAACAAAATAACGACACAAATGGAAACATTTGAAAAAATAATTGACTAGACCCATACTAACCATGACAGAAGTTTCATCAAACATGTCACAAGTATGTAATCTATAGGTTTAAATAATAGATCTGAGCATAGGAGTCTCATACTTATTTAAGAATTTCTAAGAAGAATTGATGCCTCATCACCTTAACTTCATTATCATCTATTTGGTCATGGATACATTGTTCATTTATTTACAAATCAAAACATTATGAGAGCCATACATAATCACTTTTATAAAACACATTAATAACCAACATATAAACAAAATAAATGAAAAGAAAATAGAAACCGTATGAGCCACATAATAACAAGCATATTTACCCATCAATACAAGAGGTAAAGAGCTCTTATTTCCATAAGAAAAATGGAACCAAGTCTAGGACTTCCACGTTCCTCCCAAACATAGACATAGCTGAGCCAAATATCTCTTCATCTAGTCACCCCCATGCCATATTCCAAGCATGGATATGGGATCTCATAAAAATCATCAATCGAAACCAAACTAGTGCTTCCAAAGGCCAAACCTCCTCAACCCTCAACTAGTGATTCCACCTCATAGTTGGAAATAATAACCATCACCATATTAGTCTCCACCCAAGTTGTCCAGAGCTCTAGAGCATTTTTCCAACCAGGGCTTCGAGGACTAGTAACTCAACCCACAATTGTTGCTGGGCTTCCTGAGAATTTATCGAACCAGGGCTTCTGAGAATAGTAACTCAACCCACCAAGGGCTTCCAGAGAGTTTTTCCAACCATGGATTCCAGGACTAATAACTCAAACCAAGTTTTAACAAAACTTTCGGAGCGTTTGTCCAACCAAGGATTTTAGGAACTAGTAACTCATCCCACAACCAAAGGCACATGAGAACCAAGTAGAAAAAAAACAATGAAATGAATTGAAAACACCATGACTATCCAGAAAATGGAAAAGCTAGGAAAATCCACTATCAATCCAAGAAATCATCCATGCTAGACATATCGTGACCAAGAAACCACATGCATACACCATGCATTCGAAAAATAGTGAGGAAAAAATACATACAACTCGGTACATGATATCAAAACCTGTAGTAGTTTTTTTATCTCGATGTCCTCTTGCGCTTTCATGCTCTTCATTTTCCTTCTTTCTCCAAATCTCAAAGTATGCCACACTATCCAAGAGTTCTCCAAGAAACTCTATGTGTCCAAGAGTATGAGAGAGAGAGATAATAATGATAGCTCCAAAATTTCACTCAACAAAAGCCATGCACTGATCCTCAGAAGCCTTTTTATTAATGAGGCCTATATTTTCTTCATTTTCCATTATTTTCCTTCATTTTCCTCCTCACATGAAACTTGTGACCTTTCACCTGCCTTTTCTCCTACTTTCCATTATTTTCATAAATAAATGCCAATAAATGCCACTTTTCCTTTCCAAAGCCTTAGCCATTTCCTTTGTAAATTTCCATAGCCATAATAAACCATATGAACACCCACACTAGGATGTTATTCCTGAAATTTAGCTTTGAATATGTGTCCGATGACCTTGGTTATTATTTTTCCTTTATGAAGTTTTATTACATGGAATTTTTACCAGAGCTGTTACAGAACCCTCCCCCTTAGGGAAAAACCATCCTCGGTGTTCAATGAAACCTACAGCCAACAAGACTATTGTAATAAAAGCATACCTCCGATGAAGCTTTATAAATTATCTCATTGTAGTATTTACAATGATCAACCTGATGAGAAGCAAACCAACATGACAACATAAGATCATTATGACGTGACACCCATACTGCTTATTGGAGATTTATAAAAAATATCATGGTGGTATTTACATCAATACATATATGTACATATACAAAAACACCATACCAATGTATACCAAAATTTATACAAAAACACCTGCCAAAACATTCTCTCAACCAACGAATAAGGAAGGATACATATCCAACATCTAATTTGCTATCTCCCATGTAGCTTCATTGGGACCAAAGTGCTTCCACTACACTTTAACCTGCTCGATTGATCGGTTCTAGAGCATGAGCACCTTTTTCTACAATATACACTAACATTCCGACTGGAATTCTCTTTGTGACTCCACCTGCAATGCAGACTAATTAATGACATGATCAACATATTTAAAATATTTATTAAGAAATGACACATGGAAAAAATTATGGAATTTCACCGTCGTAGGCAATGTAAGTGGATAGGCTACTGGTCCAATCCCCTCAAGAATATTGAAAGGTCCACAAAACCAAGGTGTGAACTTGGCACATGATCCAATCCACAAGGATCTCTTCTTCGGATTGATGCGTAAGTACACCTGTTCCCCAACCTGAAAATAATTAAACAACCTGTTCTAATATCCATAACTCTTCTGCCTATTTTGTGTTGCTTTCAAATTCTTCTTGATTACCCACATTTCCTGTTCCATCTCTGCCAATAGTTCTAGTTCAATCAACACACTTTTAACTGGATCACCCCAACTGATGGGAGTATTGCAGCTCCACCCATACAATGCCTCAAATGGAATCAGCCACAATTATTATTGATACCCATTGTTGTAAGAAAACTCTACAAGTGGAAGATACTCTTCCCACTTTTTTTACTAATGCATTACATCCATCCTCAACATATACTGCAATATCCTGTTGACCCTCTCTGTCTGTCCATCTGTTTGTAGATGATAAGTTGTACTGAAGGCCAAGTTTGTGCCCAAACATTCAAACAACTCCTTCCAAAAAATGTATGTGAACTTCACATCCCTGTCTAACACAAATTTTGTGGAATAATACATGATCCAACCACATCTCCGATGAACACATGTTCTACATCGCTAGATGAGAATGTAGAATTAAGTGGAATGAAGTGTGCTACCTTTTTCAACTTATCCACAACAACCATGATGTAATCTTGTTATCTCACCACACTCGGAAAACCTGTGATAAATTCCATTGAAATTTCCTCCCATTTCCACTCTGGAATTGCAATTATATGTAATAGTCCAACTTGATGCTTACATTATTACTTAACTTGTTGAATATATAAGCACCTATCCAAAAAAATTTCCATGTCTCTCTTAAAATTAAGCCAATAGTAAAAATTCTTCACTGTTATCAGCGTATTCTGATAGCTTGGGTGATCTGAATATAGTTTCACATGAAACTCCCTCAAGATCACCTTCTTGAGCTCACTGTTGTCTGGCACATATATCTTGTCTCTAAACCTGACCAATACATTTGTTGTGAGAGGATAGTCCACACCCTGTACACATGCACCTGTACTACTACCTGCACCTATACCACTAACTATACCTTTACCTGTACCTATACCTATACCACTACTTGTACTTGTACCTATACCACTACTTGTACCTGTACCTATAATCTACTGCAACTTGTGCACAATCTCCATATACCTGTCATCTCGCTGACCTTCCTGCAAGATCCTATCTTGTAGATCTATCCCATAGTTTGTCATGGATGTTATGTGATTCACCTGTATCCGCCTGTTAAGAGAATATGCAACCCTGTTTTCTTTACCTTTAATATACCTGATCTCAAAGTCAAAATCACTAATTGTAGCCAACTATCTAGCTTTCCCGGAATTCAAATTTGGTTGGTCAAACAAATACCTCAATCCACTATGATCACTCATCAATACAAAACTCCGGCCAAGAAGATAGTGCCTCCACATCTTCAATGCATGTATGATATATACTAGCTCAAGATCATGCATCAGATAGTTCTACTCATGCTCATTCAGTTTTCATGACTCAAAGTATACCAATCTTCCATCTTGCCTAAGGACTCCACCAAGTCCTCTCTTGAAATCATTTGTACATATTACAAACTCTTTGTTTGGATTTACGATCTTTAACATTGGAGCATGTGTCAACAACTATTTTAGCTGCTCAAAACTAACCTCACACTCCTCCGTCCATTAAAAATTATTACCTTTCCTTTGCAAGGATGGAGTAGGAAAATAAATAAGTGAGAATTTTCTGATGAACCTCCTGTAATAACTTGCCAATCCCATGAAGGACCTCACCTCATCCACATTCCTAGGATTTACCCACTCCATGATGACCCTTATCTTTTCTGGATCTACTGTGATTCCCTCCTTGGAAACAACATGTCCCAAGTAATGTACCTCTATATGAAATAAACAACATTTGCTAAGCTTAGCATAAAAATAATGCTCTCTTAGCAATCTCAACATTGCTGCTAAATGTTCGGCATGCTCTTCTTCATTCTTAGAATACACCAATATATCATAAATGAACACAATAATGAAATTGTCCATAAAAGGGCGCAACACACTATTCATCAAACACATAAATGTAGCTCGAGCATTAGTCAAATCAAAAGATAATACAACAAAATCATAATTCCCATACCTGGTCCGAAAGGCTATCTTGTGAATGTCATCTTCTTTAATGCATACTTGATGATATCCAGATCTCATATCAATCTTCGAGAACACTGTTTCTCCCTTCAACTTATCGAACAAATCATCAATCCTAGAAAACAAATACCTGTTATTCATGCTCATTTTATTCAACTTCTTTTAATCAATTCATAGTCTAAGAGTACAATCTTTATTCTTCACAAACAATATCGGCGCACCCCATGGTGATACACTTGGCCTAAAGTATCCCTTTTCTAGAATTTCCTTCAACTGCAACTTCAACTCTACCAAATCCAATTTTCTCGTCCTAAAAGGTGCCTTAGGTGTTGGCACCGCCCCTGGTACCAACTAAATAGAAAATTTACTTCCATGTGAGGTGACAACTCTAAAATACCTACGAAAAATACATCCTCAAGCTTCTGTAGAATTGGGTACCTGCTCAAAACATCTGCATCCTCAAATTCCTTACCTTTTTCATAGACCCTTTCCTCTGAGTGTGCTTGGCCTGCATAGATGTCACCATTCTAACTGATGTTTCTTTCTTCTTACCTTGCAAGACTCTTGATTCCCCATTTTCATCCAAGCACTCAATGGATTTGTCATAACAATCCACCTTAGTCCTATGAAGGTATAGCCAATACATACGAAATAGCATACTATATGACCCTAACGGAAATATGTTCAATTGCGATAATGTAGACACATCATTCAAATCAAATTCATAAGCTCTTACCCAATGACGAACTATTTTCTTTGTACCTATAGATAACTGAAATAACCAATATTCTGCATGCAATTCTTTATTTAAGCCACACTTATCCACCAAGTCAAGATTAACATAACTATAATTAGATCAAAAGTCAATCACAATAGAAACAACTCGATCAAAAAGCTTACCATCCATCTCAATGATAGATTCCTAATGATCTTCTGGCCTATTATCCAGTGCTTCATAGATCCTTGCAATAGATTGTGAAACATCTCCTACTGTCTGTGCCTCCTACGCACTGTAGCTTTTCGGTCCACCACCCTAATGTTGTGGACAATCCCTCTTGTTGTAACAGATCTGGGAAAAATTTCATGTTATAAAAGTTAATAAAGGAAAAAATAATACCACGGTTAAGGGACACTTATTCCAAGATGAATGTTAGGAAAATATATCCTAGTGGGCACAAATGGATATGTGTTTATGGTTAAGGAAATTGGAAAAAGGAAATTTCTAAGTCATTAAGGGGAAAAAAAATGTTTTTTCCTCATTTATTTATGGAAATAAATGAAAATAGGAGAAAATGAAGATAAAAGGTCACAGGTTGTATGTGAGGAGGAAATTGAAGGAAAATAATGGAAAATTAATAAAATAGAGGCCTAAATTGATAAAAAGGCTTCCGAGGATCAGTTGGTACCTTTTGTTAGTTCAGTTTTGGATTTATCTCATTATTATCTCTCTCACACACATGGATACTTGGAGTTTTCTTGGATCATTTCACCATTGAGCCAAGAATTAGGTTTTAACACTATACTTTCCTTTAGGCTAAGAGAGGATTACATAGGTAACTACAAGCCACTTTTAGGCAAAAATATAGCCCTTCTAGCCTTCGAGAGGGATCCCTCTATAGGATATGTTAGTCAATTAGATAATTGAGTGTTTTATATGTTAGGCTAGTTCTTAAGGAAAAAGAGAAATGATTTTGTTTTAAAGTTTTGATGGCAGAGTGGCAAAGACATCCATTGGGTATGGATTCATTTGTTTTAGAAAATACCAGTGATCAAAATGGGATAGTGAGTAGTTCTTCAGCAAGGGAAAGATAGACAACACTTTGGATCTTCAAAATCTATTGTAGTATATGGTAGAGGAATAAAACATTATAGTCCACTAAGCATAAAGAATCTATCAGGGATGAATTTTACACTTATCTTTAGATGAAAAACATTAATATTATTTGAAAGGAGAAAATAGAGCACCCATCTTGGATGAATTTTGTATTCACATAAAAATTCATTCAAATAACAAAGAAAGTATATTCATGGATAACTAAAAGGAAATATGACTCATAAACGCATAAGAAATCACATCACCAAAACTTGTTGACTCAAGAATCCTTGAAATAAACAACTCTAACCTTCTTCATTAACCACTGAGCATATAAAATAAGAAATCAAAACATACACCAAACTCTCTCTCTTACACTTTCTAATCAACCCTTTCTACTTACAAAATATTTGCTTAAATAATAAAAATAATCTAAAACTATCTTGCTATTTTTTCTCTAAAAAAAATCTCACACATCAAAATAAACAATATTAAAAATAAAATATTTTTTGAAGTATCAAATTTCTGGAGGTTACTCGATTGATCATCTCGAAATATTTCATTGCTAATGATCCTTTATAAATAAATGATCTGCTACCTGTCCTTTGATATCCTATAAATACTCGAATTAATCCTTGTGAATTTTTGATTTATTCTTACCCTCTATTTCCAGGTGTCTTGAATGAATGAAAAGTGATTGGACCAAATCCTTGAAAATGTTGATATTATTTGTGCCTTGGGATCTAGTTTCCACTTGCGCTCATGATTTGTCGTCCAAAGTATTTACAAAATAAACAAGTGTAAAATTAACTACGGTAGTCTTCATCCAAACAGAAACATTCGAAAAAATAGTGGAGGTGGAACAATCCTTTTTCTAAAAGGACTTCCTCCACTGCCATCTTTCACAAAAACCTGGAACACTTGGAAATTTCATATAGAAACTTTTAACTCTCGAACTAGTCCCTGATTTGGAAACCTTTTCCATGTGTAAGAAACTGCTAGCTCACCATCTTGCCATGTGGAGGTTGACTGTTGACCGAGCTCCTGAAATCTCGGTATGTATATATATATATATATATAAGGTATACTTTAGTATATTGGAAGAATTTTTGTGCTCCACTTCAGCAAAAATCCATTATAATTTTTCTTTGAAATACAAATGTCAAAGCCATAAAATCAAATGGAGAGACTTTTGCAGCAAAGTCATTTCTCTACAAAAATTTAAAACTTAGTCCTTCACCTCCATAAATTGGTTTTTGAGATTTTCTTGAACCAAACAGGTCCATCATCATCCTCACATATTGAGATGACTATTACAAAAAATTTGACCTTGAATAAGTTTTGAAAAATGCTCAAATTTTTCATAAAATCTGTGTGGATCACTTGTACGTAGCATAAATTCACACTTCTCTCCGACTCAAAGTACAACTGAAAATTAATTAAAAAAATCCAATGGATGACATGATGGCTCTGATGAAGCTATCCATACCCTTCAAATTTGAAAACATGTAATATTCCCAAATGGGAAAAGAAGGAATATAGTGCATATACATGGAAATAGCAGTGTATAACATCACATAAAGGTATGAGACCAATATGGATCCTTCTCATTAATCATAACAGCAGTAAAAGAGTACAAAATAATGGGGCACAAACCATACAACATGAACTAACAAGCCTCCAATGAGTAAATCCCTCAAGAAAAAGGTGCTTCTACTATATAAAAATGCTGGAAGACTGCTACAACACCATAATAAGAGCACTGCTACAACAAATGAACATAAAAAATATGAAATGACTGATATATGCCTCAAAAGATAATGTACATGAAGATCAAGGCTGTATACAACCTCCAACAAAGAACCCAAGAGGGTTTTTAGAAATACACCAATATACAAGTATTGAATCAAAGCCCTAGGGATGAAGATTCACCGCAACTACACAACAGGAAAGATGTGGCCGATATGATGTAGAAAATAATATAGCCTCCTCCAATAGACTCCCCATATCAAAGGATGATCCCTTCACTAGAAAACCTTCTCCCCAAATGGTGTACTGAAACCACCCCTGCAACTCCTCCCTAAAATAACGTAGTCCAAGACTGAAACTGTGCTGTAGGGGAAAATGATATTGTGGCCTGGTGCCAAATGCTGTAATAAGGCTCAAGGGCCTTCCTTACTATCATTCCAATGGAAGGAAACCTTCCTCCACTAAAAAAACTCAGAAATCACCCAAATGTATTCTCCACAGCTGCAACTTGCAACACAACAAAACCCTCTACAAAAACTATGTTGTGGATGAAATATGGAGCTTGGACTGATGCCGGGATGTGGAAATGTAATTCAATCACTTCTCCTAATTAGGCACTCAAAATACCCCAAGGATGAAGGTAGGATTCCCGCTTGGGAACACCCTGTGCTAAACAACACTATAGTCTTAGTGAAATAGCTGAAGAGAGCAAACAAGTCTTAACAGACCATATCAAAATAATAATCTAGAGCATATTCTCTATGGTTTCCATCCCCTTCCTTATATAAGTGGTGAGCTTCCTCACCCTTGGCCCCACTCATTAAAGCCACTACTTCCATGCATGGAGTCCCCCTCCAAAACTGCATTGTCCCATAATGAATGCCACTCCTCCATGCCAATGCTATCAATTTGGTCAGAGTTGACCTAGTCTACACGCTCCAACCCCTTTTCACACATAAGGGTACTTTAGCAAGCCACTAAAGTGATATCCATTCACATTAGAAGTGATTTTATTCCCACTAAGGAGATTTATTGGTCTCCGTACCCTCTTATTCAGTAAATTAAGAAGCAAAAACAAAATCCAATATTTTAACTAGCTTATGGCTAATTGAGAATATTACAGTCCTCCCCTCCCAAATGGGAAAAGCAAGAATATAGTGCATAAACATGGAAATAGCAGTGTATAACATCACATCAAGATATGATACCAATATGGATCCTTCTCATTAATCATAACAATAGCAAAAGAGTACAAAATAATGGGGCACAAACCATACAACATGAACTAACAAGCCTCCAATGAGTAAATCCCTCAAGAATGAGGTGTTGCTACTATATCAAAATGCTGGAAGACTGCTACAGAGCAGTCATAGGAGAATGCTATAGAAAATGAACATAAAAAATATGAAATGGATGATATATTCCTCAAAGATAATGTACATGAAGATCAAGGCTGTATACAACCTCCAACAAAGAACCCAAGAGGGTTTTCAGAAATACACCAATATACAATTAATGAATCAAAGCCCTAGGGTTGAAGATTCACCGCAACTACACAAATGGAAAGATGTGGCTGATATGATGTAGAAAATAATATAGCCTCCTCCAATAGACTCCCCAGATGAAAGGCTGATCGCTTCACTGGAAAAATTTCTCCCCAAATGGTGTACTGAAACCACCCCTGCAACTCCTCCCTAAAATAATGCAATCCAACACTGAAACTGTGCTGCAGGGGCAAATGATAATGTGGCCTGGTGCCAAATGCTACAATAAGGCTCAAGGGCCTTCCTTACTAGCCTCCCAATCGAAGGAAACCTTCCTCCACTGAAAAACAACTCAGAAATCACCCAAATGTATTCTCCACTGCTGCAACTTGCAACACAGCACAACCCTCTACAAAAAATGAAATGTAGATGAAAGATGGAGCTTGGCCTAATGTCAGGATGTGGAAAAGTAGTGGAATCATTTCTCCTAAGTAGCCACTCAAAGTCCCCCGAGGATGAAGGTGGGATTCCCGCTCGGAAACGCCATGTGCTAAACAACACTATAGTCTTAGCTAAATAGTTGAAGAGAGCAAACAAGTCTTAACAAACCATATCAAAATAATAATCTACAACATATCCTCTGTGGCTGCCATCCCCTTCCCTATATAAATGGTGAGCTTCCTCACCCTTGGTCCCACTCATTAAAGCCACTACTTCCATGCATAGAGTCTCCCTCCAAAACTGTACTGTCCCACAATGAATGCCACTCCTCCATGACAACGTTGTTGATTTGGTCAAAGTTGAGCGAGTCTACATGATCCGGCCCCTTTTCACACATAAGGGTGCTTTATCAAGCCACTAAAGTGATATCCATTCACATTAGCAATGATTTAATTTCTACTAAGGATGTTTATGGGTCTCCATACCCTCTTATTCATTAAATTAAGAAGCAAAAACAAAAATCAATATTCCAACTAGCTCAAGGCTAATTGGGAATATTACAAAACATGCCAAATTTCCTCTTCTCGTGAAACCATAATATTGGTGCTCAACCTCTCTGCAACACCTGTCAATTTTCCTTTTCACCTGATTTTTTATTTATGGATTCGCAAGACCAAATCTTGTTGATGATAATATTGATTTATAATGTTTGATAGAAAGAGACTATATAATTTCTTACATGAAAATTGATATAAAAAAAGCAACATGACTAATAAAAATTGTCTCACATCTTCAAACCTAAGTTTAGACCTCAGCAACCTCCATCATCAAGTTCAACATTCCTTTGTCTTTATCCTAGAGCCCCTGCAAGGTCTCCTGAATATTATCCTTCACACTTCTCAATCTCTTCTTCAAGTCCTATGTTTCCTATAGATGTTCTTTATTTGCTTGTGTAGAGGAAGGCTTCTCTTAACTATATGCTTGGCCCTGTAGAGGGCTAGCTCATAGTCATTAAGATGGTCATTGATCTTCTATTTTACCCATTCCTCTTGTTCCTTAAGCATTACCATTTAATCCTATTTTTAGGTAACACACATGTTTTACAACAGTTTACTTGTCTCCAACCTTATTTGCTATTAAAAACAAGCTTTTTGACTTCTCACATCGCCTATTAATGACCTCAAGCTATTTATGAAGCATATTGAGTGTCTAATACAACAACATATTGTAATCCAATTGTGAATAACCTATTTAGGAAACTCACAACAAATATATTTTTTACTCTCGATTCTTCTTTATCAATTCTAAGGTGTCCCATTCACTCTTAGTTCTGACCTTGCCATTCATTATTTATCCCATTCCAATCAAGCAATGACATGGTAACTTGAATTCTCTAGTTCTCCTGGAATGGAAACATATATCTAGAATACAAATTCTTTGTCAAAACAATATTGTTGGGCACTAATAAAATGGGTCATCCACAAAAATTAGGAGTATACCTTGTAGAGAAACAATGAAATCGTCCTTAATCATTAACAGTTTCGAGAGAATTATGGTAGGTCAGCTAATTAACGCCCTCCTCCACAAAACCCATGTCGCAGATTTGGAAAATTCACTTCCATTACCCTAGAAATCATAGCCGAAGTTGACCCTCTGGGATGACGCTTAAATCTACACCTAGACATTGAAACACTTGTAGTAATAAAACACCCATTTCTCCTTATATTGGTGTTTTTAATTCAAGACACTCGACATTTTTGTAGGTGCAATTAAAAATTTATCTCAACATTTGGCTTATGATAATTTTTTCTAGGTGTGTATTTGGTAGTAGGAGAAAAACTTAATTCTTATGAATGGTCATGTTAGTGGATGTGTGCCTTGACATCTTACGCCCTCCATGAGATCTCCTTTGGCCATTGATTTTCCATGAAATCTCACCAACTTTTTAGATACACAACGATTTAAATGGGCACTTGGATGCTTATCTTGACATCGATGGTAAAATATGTTGATCAAACCCTATCCGGTATTTTCATTTCTTCTCACTGTTTTCATCAGTTTTACTTCATGCTCTTGGTAAATGCATCTGATAGTAGTTTTTGTTTTGTGGCTATGTGATATATCCCACATTATCAAAGTAAAATAAATTTGTGGTTTTTATATAGACTAATGCCCACAAGTCCTTTTGACGCATTATGCAATATTATGCCCTCGTGGGATCCTCCCTTGGTCATGGTTTGGGCTTTGGTGTTGTGTTGTGTGGCTAGCTCATGGACTTGTAGCTTAGCAATGGTAGCTTAGCAATGAACCATTAGAATTGGAGACAGGCCTCACGCCCACTAACTTCTTGCCAAATTTTATAATAAACTTGCAAAGCATTGAGAGCTAATTTAGCTATAAAATTCCAAACTTATTATTATTATTATTTTAACAATTTTTCCTCATTCCATAATTTTGAGAGAAAAATGACCCTTTTAACCAATTTTTTCCAAATTTGCAAAATTTTACAAAAAAATATCTAGTGCCAACATTGGTTCCAACTGGGGATGGTGTCCCACCTGTGAGATACCAAAGAAGATAAGATCTAGTTCCTTGTACTCATTCCTGACCTGTGAACTACAACCCGTTCCAATATTCAACTAAAACTAAACCCACTTTACAAAACAAAACTTTGAAACTGACATTCTTTGTATAAATTGGAATCATAATGCCAAACTGAAACCCAACTGCAGCTCAAACTATATACTACAAATTGAAATTTGAAAAATATGGCTGAATATGCTCAAAATGTTGATCTTATTCACAATCCTACCTACTTTAGTTTGTTTATACCCTTGAAAAATAAAGTAATAGGAAAATGCAAATACAACCAATCAATTTGTTGCATACTTGATGTGATTCCTTGACTACGTTTCAGCAAAACAAAAACTGGAAAATGTAAGTACATTGAAAGTTGATTAGAGACTTGGTCTTCATAGCATAAACATAATCAAACCTTTGTAGTGAACAATTCCTCCATATAAAAAAATATGGGATCATGAAAGGCATATTTTATTTGTTGATCTTCAAAGTATTCTGCAAATTGATCATCATGCTTAGACAATTCATATATGATTTCTTTTCCATCATACAATTTCAGTTGTGAGTCATCAAACCCATTCTAAAAACATGCCTCAATATCAATATCAAAAGGAAACACTAAAACTTATCGTTTCAACAAAATTTGTTTTTCAAAAGGATTATTTTGACAATGAAAGCAGTGAGATTGAATTTAAACCTCTAAGGCTTGAATATATTTCTCAAGTTTTCCAGAAAACTCCTCTAAAAAGTCAATTTTATCTTAAGATATACATTTGCATGACTTCAAATAAATAGGAAATAAATTAGAGAAATATTCATGAATTTTATTATCATCACAATCATCCCAATATTCTTTGAAACCTTCAATAGAAATAGGTTCTGCCAAATACCTTGCCATTTAGATAGATTAGGAAATTGAAGCTCTGAATTCTTCAGGCAGTGGAGTCGTTATGAGTGTTCTGCAATCTGGATACTTTGACATTGGAGTCACCCGATGAAAAATATACAACCTTTCGATGTCCAACTACTGTTCACCATCAGTAATTGGATATAGACCATTTTCTTTCTTTCCCAAGGAATATAGAGCTTTCACTTCCCAACAACGACACCAAAATGTTAGAACTCTATAATTTTGTTTATTCTGGATTACAGAGGTAACCAAAAACCACTTTTACATCAAAAAATATCCCTTCTAGCCTTGGAGAGGGCTCCCTCTATAAGATCTTTTAGTCAAGTAGATAGTTGCGTGTTTCAAATTTTAGGCTAGTTCTTAAGGACACAAATAAATGAATTTGTTTTAAAGCTTTGATGGTAGAGTTATAGAGACATCCATTGGGTATGGAGTCATTTGTTTTAGAAAATCTCAGTGATCAAAATGGGATAGTGACCAATTCTTCACCAAGGGAAACATAGGCAACACTTTAGATCTTCAAAATTTGTTGTAGTATATGGTGGGGGAATTAAGAATTATAGTACACTAATCATAAAGCATGTATCAAAGATGAATTTTACACTTAGATTTAGATGAAAAAGATTAATATTATTTGAAAGGAGAAAATAGAGCAGCTATCTTGGATGAATTTTTTATTCACGTAAAACTTCATTCAAATAATGGGGAAAGTAGATTCATAGATAACTGAAAGGAACACAAAAACATAAAAAAAATCACATCACCTAAACTTATTGAAATAAGAATCCTTGAAAAAAACAACTCATGCCTTCTTCATTAACCACTAACCATTAACCACTAACTATAGAAAATAAGAAATCATAACATACACCAAAATATATCTCTTACACTTTCCAATCAATCCTTTCTAAGTCAAAATACTTGCTTAAATAATAAAGATAATCTCAAAGTGTCTTTCTAATTTTTCTCTAAAGAAAATATCACACATCAAAACAAACAATATTAAAAATAAAATAGTTTTTGAAGTCTCAAATTGCTGGAGGTTACTTGATTGATCTGCTAGAACTATTTCCTTGCCAATGATCCTTTGTCAATAAATGATCTGCTACTTGTCCTTTGATTGCATGGAAATACTAGAATTAATCCCTCTTAAAAGTGCTTGGACCAAATTCTTGAAAAGATTGATCTGATTTGTTCCTTGGGATTTGGTTGCCACTTACGCTCATGAATTATCAATTAAAGTATTTACAAAATAAAAAATTGTAAAACTGATTATGTTAATTTTCATCCAAACAGAAACGTTCGAAAAGACAGAGGAGGTGGAATAATCCTTTGTGAAAAAGGAATTCCTCTACTACCAGCTTGGAAGACAACCTGGAACACTTGGAAATTTCATCTAGAAACATTGAACTCTCGAACTCTTGCCTGATCTAGAAACCCTCTTGCCTGATCTAGAAACCTTTGCCATGTCTAGGAAACTGCTAGCTCACCATCTATCAATGTGGAGGTTGACTATTAACTGAGCTCCTGAAATATCAGAATAGATCTCTTAGGTATATTGTCATCTATTTGAAGAATTTTCATGCTCCACTTAAACAAAAATCCATTGGATTTGTTCTTTGAAATACAGATATCAAATCTGTGTACTTGAGAGGAAGGTAATCTTAAACTGCATGTCCTTAGCCTTGTGCCCAGAGCTGGCTCTGATCATTGTCATTCAGATGGTCATTGATCTTCTCTTTTTCCATTCCTCTTGTTCCTTAAGATTTACCATTTAATCCTCTTTTGACGTACCACACATGCCTGAGAGAAGTTTACTTGTCTCTAGCCTTATTTTCTATTAATACCAATATTGTTGACTTCTCACACCACCTATCAATGACCTCAAGCTATCTATGAAGCCTATCGAGTGTCCAATACAACAACATATTGTAATCCAGTTCTGAAGCGCTTGTTAAGGAATCTGGGAGCAAAGATATTTTTCACTCTCAGTTCTTCTTATCAATTCGAAGATATCCCATTCACTCTCATTTCTAACCTTTCCTTTTATTTGTTATCCCATTCCAATGAAGTTTTGGTGTCGTAATTTGAATGATCTAGTTCTCCTCGAATGGAAATATAGATCTGGAATATATTTCTCTGTTAAAACAATACTACCAAGCACTTCTAAAACGAGTTGTCTACAAAAATTGGGAGTATAACTTTCACATAAATCACGAAATTAGCCATAATCAGATACAATTTCGAGATAAATATTGTGTCTCAGCTAACTAATGCCTCCTGCACAAAACCCATGTCGCGGATTTGGAAAATTCGCTTCCATTCGCCCGGATATCACAGCCAAAGTTGATCCTCGGGGTTGATACTTGGATCTCCACCTAGAAATTAAAACACTTGATTGTAATGTAATGGCCATTTCTCCTTAGCTTGGTGCTTTTAATTCAAGAAAATCATCATTTTCGTAGGTGAAATTAAAATTGTATCTCAGTATCTAGCTTATGATAATTTTTGCTAGGTGTGTATTTGGTAGCAAGTGAAAACTCCTGTGAATGGTCATGTTAGTGGAAGTGTGCCGTGGCATCTTATGCCCTCCATGAGATCTCCTTTGGTGATTGATTTTCCATGAAATCTCACCGAATTTTTAGATACAGAAATGTTTTAATAGGCATTTTTATGCTTTATCTTGATACTGGTGGTCACATTTGTCGATCAAACCATGTCTCTTATTTTCGTTGCTTCTCACCATTTTCATCGGTTTTCCTTCATGCTATAGATAAATGTATCTGACAGTAGTTTTTGTTTTTTGGCTATGGGATATATCCCACATTAGAAAAGTAAAGGAAATATGTGGTTTTTATATACACCAACGCCCAGAAATTTTATCATGCTTCGTTTAATCTTATGCCCTCATGGGCTCCTCCCTTGCTCCCTAAATTTTTACCAAATTTTATAATAATCCTAAAAAGCACCGACAGCTAATTTAGCTAAAAAGCCAAAATTGAAAAAAAAATTAACAATTTTTCCTAAAAACCTAGGGCTTGGATCTTGATGATCAACCTTCCATAATTTTGAGAGAAAAGTGACCTTTTTAACCAATTTTGGTGAAAATTTAATATTTTCACAAAAAATTATGTAGTGCCAATAGAAAGAAAGTAAGCAAAGAGCAAGCAAGGAAGAGCAGGATATAGCGGCTTCAATATGAATACTTGTGGGTAACATATTACATGTGTGATTTCTTAGATGGTTTTCACATGCATGGATTATGCATGTTAGTATTTGGTTTTGTTATTGTCGGTGGCATGGTTTTGTCGGGTTTTGACAATGGTTTTCAGCCTTGCCTTCTATTTTTCTGGATTCCATGGTGTGTTGGGATTTTGATCTCTGTTTTGAGCCTTAGAATTACTATATGGATTTTGGAACTCTGGGCGAAGGTGGTCTAAAGGAAAGTTCCCAAAAACCTAGGAATCACTTGATCAGTTTTTGCGGGATACACGGTAAAGCTTGAGGGTGGTGTCTCAGTTTAGGGCTTAGTGATCCGGGATTGGATTGAGGTAAAGCCTGAGATATAGAGAGATGAAAAATTCCTCAATTATAGTGATGGATTCTGAATGGCATTCCAAGTTTCGTTCGCTTTTGTGATTGAAGAACCAATTTTGCTGTGATCACGGTATGGTGAGGGTGGAGGTGGTTTAACCTTTGGATTCCCTTGTTTGGTTTTATATTGGTTTATACATGAGATATCACTTTCATTCTTATAATATGGCATGAGGGTGATTGGCTGAAGGGATATTTGGTTCAACCATGTCTATGGTCAAGTGGTACATGGATTTCCCAAACCTGGTTGCTTATTGCCTATGTTTAATGAAATATAAGTTCTCTTGGTTTGGTGCTTATTAATGCGTGGATTTAATGGCTATTATTTCACAACTATTTTCATGTTTTTATGTTGGTTATAAGAATGTTTAAATTACTGGTTCATTTCATGGTTATTTGATGTATTTACTTGTAGTTGTTAAAATAATGGATGCAAGACCTAATACATATAATATCGGTTCAAGGAAGAGGGTGTTGATCCTTCTTGTAATTTTTTATAATATTTTTCAATAATTCATGCCATATCTTGTGTCGTAGACTTGTAGATTTCATTCGTGCTAAGTGTTTGAAAGAATGCCAGTCCCAGTTGGGGATGGTCACGCATAGTCATGGAGTTAGCTTTTGGTTTTTTTGCATTTTCATCATGTGTTTGATTATTTCTAAAAGCTACATGAATTTATACTCTCAATTCTACTCTTAACTTCCCTGAGCTCATGTTTACCCCAACTCATCGGTTACATGGTTAGATGTGAGGGGAGATATATGTTACAAGTGGTCTCAGAGCGTGGTCGCTCTCTTCTTGGGAAAAGTCTGACGTTGTCAAGATTGTCGTCTTCATGTATTCATGTTGGTCCTGTATGTGTTTCTCATGGTATGGTCCATGTACTTGTTGCATTCGCGTGGTGTTGGTCATTGTTAGGTCCCTATATTACTAGTGTATTCCCTTATTGTTATTAGTGTAGCCCCCTTATTGTTAATGTTGTACCCCTGTAGTCCCCATATTTTTATGAATTTTCCCCATAAAACCACATTATTGTTATTGTTGTGCCCTTACATTATTATTGTTAGGCCGGCTAGGATTATATTGTGACCCCATGGACTCCTATATATAGAAAGGGGGTTTTTTCATTTGAATCATCCAAGAATTGTTCATTTATGTAATGTAAAGGAGGTTCGTCCCTCGAAGTGGCTCATTTATAAGGCATTGATCTCTCTTTTCTTCTATTTTCAGAGCTGGTTTAATAACATTTGGTATCAGAGATTTGATTCTAGGGTTTCGCTGCTTCAAACAGGTCATCGTGGAATTTTCGCTATGATGTATTTTTACGAAGGTTCAGATGCTAAAAAAGAACCCATTTGCAAAAATATATCCTGAGGATCTTAATGTAAAAATTTCAGATCTTGGTTCATAATATTTTCGGAGATAGGATCTGTGGAAGTTAGGGTTTTTGCAGGCTCCCGAATTTCAACTCAAGAAGGTGACCTTGGGAAAATCGTCATAACTCTCTCTCTCAGCATCAGTTTGGAATTCTGTAAAAAGTGGCCAAAATCAAACAAATAGTAGTTTAATTTATATCAATTTCAGATCCAAAGGAGGAAACAATGACACATGGAACTCCGTACATGTTTTCTCTATTGAACCAATCCATAATTAGGTCATTGTGGGAAATTGGGCATAACTTTTCCTTGAAGAATCTAAATTAGGTCTTTCCTATGCCATTGGAAAGAGGAATCAGAAGGCTAATAAAAAATATAAATTTAGATCTTGAAGATCCGAAATAGCAGAGATAAATCAGGTTCAACATAGACCTCATAAAAAGCAAGAAAAAGATGTGTATTTTTAAACAAGTTTGCATAACATTTGTTTGAAAAACTAGTTTGAAGTGATTCTAAGGGAATATTAAAGCATAGATATGAGTATTGAGTTATATAATACCTCCTAAACATAATTCCACATCCATTAAGCCCTCATAAATATCTATTATGATGTATGAAGAGTAAGAATTGCAGTATGATATATCAAAATTATGGTACCAAGTGCAACAAATTTCGATCTTACAAAGAGAAATCAAAGATGATATAGATGGTTTAAAAGTAGAAATGGAGGCTAAGTTGGATGGTTTTAGGGATCAAATGAAATCTAATATGGATGATAAAGTAGTGGAGGATCACATCCAGTATCAACACCAAGTTCTCCAACTCTCAAAGGATAACCTAACTTTGGTTCAGAATTGAATTAAACAACAGGAAGATGAACATCAGAACGAAAGAAGTTATGGAGCAGTAACAGAAATAAGAACTCGACAACTACAAAATAAATCAATTTCAGAGTATCTCAGCAAGTGGAAGAACTTACTCGTTGAAGATTCCACATGGGAGGATGAGAATTTTATACAGAAGCATCAAAAAATAATCAAGCGTTGAGGACAACACTTGTTTGAAGGAGTGGGGTATGTTAGGTCCCTATATTAGTAGTGTAGTCTCTTATTGTTGTTAGTGTAGTCCACTTATTATTATTGTTGTACCTATGTAGTCCCTCGTATTTTCATTATTGTGCCCCATAAAACCCCAATATTTTTATTGTTTTTCCCTTACATTATTATTGTTAGGTCGGATAGGATTATATTGTGACCCCATGGATTCCTATATATAGAAAGGAGGTTTTTTTCATTTGAATAATCCAAGAATTTTTCATTGATGTAATGTAAAGGAGTTTTCCCCCTCAAAGTGGATCATTTATAAGGCGTTGATCTCTCTTTTCTTCTATTTTGGGAGTTGGTTTCATAACAGTCATGATAGGAATGATGTTGCCATGGAAGGGGTGATGGTGTTATTGTGATGCGTTTTCATGAGAAAATTTCTGGTTATACATGTTAGGTGTTTACATGTTGTCAAGTTTGTAGTGGCATGGATGTCGTTGTCATGCATAAGGTCATGGTGTGTAGTTGATATGGTCATGCAGTGATGAATAGACTCTAGCTAGAATGATGGATATGCTCTGATATGCGTATGTATTATAAGTTTATATGTTGTTATGATTATGTATGTACATGTATTACACTTATTGGTTAGTATTTTAGAATATATATCCTTTGCAAATTATGCTAAGGTACGTTGATTTAATGTGATTTGGATTAAGCTAACATGAGATACCTTGGAGGAAGAAATCAAAGATGGCTAGCAAGATGGTAGACTACAAAGATTATCCTTATGAATTTGATGATAAGCGTGGTGTTGGGAACTCATCTGATTTAGCAGATACACTGACAATTTTGAAGGAAGATATAAGAATTTGTAAGGAGGAAAATGCCATAATCATACATGAACAGGAAAGACACGTAGAGGTAAATTCAGAAATCCTTCATATTTTGTTAGAATTGTAGTGACATATGTCACTTCAGATCTATTATGGATAGGAGGATAGGACTAATGGTGCATATGGTAGTAGGTATCTGAGTGGTTACAGGTCATATAAAAATAACACGATTAGAGATAACAGATTCTTTGACACTCTGGATAGGAGAATAGACAAACACATGTACTATTCTAGTTCTAGTTCTAATAGGAATTATGGCTGCCATTACTATCATCATATAGGTGGAGTGATAGAGGATATTTTTCAAATGAGTTTAAGAAAGAAAATCCACCCACCTTTGATAAAGAGATGAAGAAATCACAAGATGCAGAGGCATGGTTGCTTGGTATGAGAAAATTATTTAGGTTCCACGACTATTTAGAAAACATGAAAGACATAATAACTACATTCAGTTTCAAAGGTAAAGAAAATATTTTTCTTAAGATCTGAATAATGCCAAGGATATTTATGAGGATGAACTAACTTGGATTGAGTTCGAGAGGATATTCAAGAAAAAGTCCTTATCGGAGAGGCAGTATGATGAAAGAGATAAATAGTTTTATTATTTGTAGAGGGGTTCCCTGACAAATGATGAGTATACTAGCAGGTTCTTGGAGTTGTCAAGATATGTTCCTTATCTCAAGGAGGAAAACGCTAATATCCAAAGATTCATCAACAAATTTCCATCATCATATAGAGACCAGATTGAGTTTGACGAACCTATATTGCCAGAAGAGGCCATTCAAAAATTGAAGCAGTGTTATGAGAATCAAAACACAAAGTTGAGCCTATGCGTGATTAGAAAGGAGATGAGAAAGCTAAAGGAAGATGACCACTAAAGTGGGAAAGATCACAAGATGCAGGTGAGAAAGAAAATGTGGTTCCTTAAAATAAGTTCAATACAACTGGGAAGGTACCTAGAGAGTAGAAGATTAGAGGCGATGGTACAGCACAGTTGCAGTGTTGGATATGTGGCAAGGATCATCGTAAGAAGAATTTTCAGTAGTATCAGGGTGGTAGAACCTGGATCTATAGTGCACAAGAGGCACGCAAAAAGTTGGGGATGTTGGGAGTAAAATTCCTCAGATTTATGCAGCTATGGAAAATAGGTAGGCATATCATCAGGCTTCTATCATTGTGATGGATGGTATGCTTTGTGATCAATTTGTTTCAATTTTGATTGATGAGGGATATAATTATAGTTATATTAATCCTGAGCTGGTGGTTAAGTGAGGTTTGAGAAAAGAAATGCATGCAAAATATTGGTTAGTGAAGTTGGAAATAGGTACATGGAAAAGAGTTCACCATTGGGTAAGATCTTATGCATTTTATTTAAATGGTATGCCTACAACAATGCACTTGAACATATTGTTGTTGGGATCATACAGTATGCTATTGGGTATGGATTGGTTATATGTTAACAGGACCAAGGTGGATTGTTACGAGAAAGCCATTTATTTCTTGGATGACAATGGGGAACCAAGAGTTTTAGAGGGAAAGAAGATATCCTCATCAATTAGGCTGGTGACAGCTATGTAGGCCAAGCGTAGTCACAGGAAAGGGTGTGTATTATTTGCAGTACATATTTCTAGTGACAAAGTTAAGTAAGTTGAGGATGTAGATGTATTTAGTAGGTATCTAGTTCAACAACAGTTTCAAGATATATTTCTAGCAGATATTTCAAAGTTTCCACCTCAAACGGAAGTAGAATTTTGTATTGAGTTGGTACCATGGGCAACACTAGCATCAAATACACCTTACAAGATGGGCACACCTGAGTTGGTAGAGATCGAATTCTTGTTGAAAGAGATGCTTGATAAGGGACATATTAGGACAAGTGTATCACCATGGGGTAGAACAATGTTGTTCATGAAGAAGAGTGGTGGAAATCTCATATTGTGCATTGATTACAGGCAATTGAAAAAATTGACCATTAAGAACAAGTACCCATTACTAAGGATCGATGATTCGTTTAATCAGTTGAAGGGAGTAGCAGTGTTATCTAAGATCGAATTGAGATCAAGATATCATTAGGTACACATCAAAGAAGAGAAAATTTCATTAGAAGAAATTTTAGCCTAAAAGTGGCCTCCTAAGGAAAAATAATAAAATATAGTTAAAATAATAAAATAAGAGTTATGAATTTTGGAGGGAAAAGAAGAAAACTACTTTTTTTACTTGTATTTTTAGCTTATATCCTTATAGGTTTACTAATATTTCAAGTGTAGATACTTGTTGGATGCGGAATTAAGTTCCACATCCAACGAGTACCCATTATGCATACTTTTGAGAAGAATCACACCGTTAAAAATTGAATATACATTAAAAAAGCGTGTTAAAACACACATTTTTAATGTATCTTCAATTTTTATCGATGTGGTTATTCTCAAAAGTGTGCATAATGGGTACTCGTTGGATGTGGAATTTAATATCGCATCCAAAAAATGTCTACACTTGAAATATGAGTAAAACTATAAGGAGATAAGCCAAACATATAATAAAAAAAGTGGTTTTTCTTCTTTTCCCTCCAAAATTTTTACATCCACCTATTTTCAAATTTAAATTATTTTGATTGGCTTACATATTTTGACATGTAGATTACAAGAAAATTTCATGGGAACTTTTATGATAAAATTTCCAGACCACGTATGGGCATTATGAGTTTGTTGTAGTTTCATTTGGTTTTACTAATGCTCCAGCTACTTTTATGTGTTTGATGAATAGTGTGTTGCATCCTTATCTTGACAAGTTTGTGATTGCATTCATTGATGACATGCTGGTGTATTATAAGAATGAAAAATAACAGGTTGAGCATTTGGAAGTCATGTTGAGATTGTTGATAGAGCATCAGTTGTAGTCTAAGATTAGAAAATTTAGTTTATTTGGGACTAAGGTACATTAATTCGGACATGTTGTCTCCAAGGAGGGGATAACAGTGGATTCAGAAACAAAGGTAAGAGCCATCATTGAATGTGAAACTCCTAGAAATGTAGATGAGGTGAGATCCTTCATGGGATTGGAAGGCTATTATAGGAGGTTCATCAGGAAATTCTTACATATTTCTTATCCGATTACATGAGAGTATAGGAAATGTAAGAAATTTGAGTGGATAGAGGAGTCTGAGGCTAGTTTTGAGATGCTTAAGAAGTTGTTGAAATGTGCTCCAGTGTTAAACATTGCGGATACAGACAAAGAATTTATAGCATGTACATATGCCTGCAAAAGATGGCTTGGTGGAGTCCTCATGTAGGAGGGATATGTGGGATTTTAGGTATATGGAGATTATGCATATATTGCAATAGATTAATAGTACAATTATAGGTAGTAGTGCAGGTATAGGTATAGGTAGTGGTACAGGTACAGGTGTATAGGATGTGGATTATCATCTCAGGACAGATCGATGAACATGAGTAGAATTATCCGACACATGATATTGAGCTAGAAATGATCAAACATGCATTGAGGTAGTGGAGGAATTATATTATTGGCAGGAGGTTTTTATTGATGAGTGATGAGAGAGGGTTGAGATATTTTTTTGACTAGCAGAATATGAATGCTAGTAAATCTAGATGGTTGGTTGCAATCATTGAGATTGATTTTGAGATCAAATACATCAAAGGTAAAGAGAACATGGTCATATATGTTCTTAGTGGGAAGATACAGGTAAATCACATTGTAGCTATGATATCCTATGGAACATATTTACAGGATGGGATCTTATGGGCAGGTCAGCATGATTTCAGGTATATGGAGCTTAGAAATATATTGCAGTAGATTATTGCAGTAGATTACTGGTACATTTACAGGTAGTAGTGAAGGTATAGGTACATGTAGTGGTACAGGTGCACATGTATAGGATGTGGACTATCATCTCATAACAGATTGATTTGTCACGTTTAGGGACAGGATATATGTGCCAGATAGTAGCAAGACAAAGAAGGTGATCTTGAGGTAATTTCATGCGAAACCTTAGTTAGGTCACCCAAGCTATCATAAGATAGTTACTATAATGAAGAGGTTTTATTGTTGGCTAGATATGAGGAAGGATGTAGTAGAGTTCATGGCTAGGTGTTTGGACTGTCAACAAGTAAAGTTAGAGTGTAAACATCTAGGTGGTCTAATACAACCTATTGTGATTCTGGAATGGAAATGGGAGTTCATTTCCATGAACTTTATCACAACTTTGTTGAGGATAGTGAGGTAACACGATTCCATCATGGTTTTTGTGGACATGTTGAAAAAGTTTGCACACTTCATTCCAGTGAAGATTACATATTTAGCTAGCAATGCATCCAGGGTGTTCATGAGAGACATAGGTAGATTTCATGGTGTTCCAAAGAATATTGTGTCACATAGAGATGAAAATTTCACTTCCAAGTTTTGGAAGGAGTTGTCTACAGGTTTGGGCACAGAGTTGGCCTTCATTATGGCTGATCATTTGCAGACATATGGACAAACTCAAAGGGTCAATAGGATATTGGAGGACATGTTAAGGATGTATGTGATGCATAAATAGTGAAAGTGGGAAGATTATCTACCATTGGTTGAGTTTGAATACAAAAATGGGTATCAAGAGTCATTGGGGATGAGTCCCTTTGAGGTACTGTATCGGCACAGTTGTAAAACTCCCATCAGTTGGAGTGATCAAATTAATAGGGTGTTTATAGGACCACACATGTTGGAAGACACTAGGCATGAAATGTAGGTTATGAAGAGGAATATAAAGGCAACACAGGACAAAAATAAGACTTATGCATACCAATATAGGGTATTTAAGGAGTTTCAGGTTGGGTAGCATGTAAATTTGTGCATCAAGCGCAAGAATAGCTCCTTGAGGATCAGATCATGTGCCAATTGGGCACCATGGTATTGTGGGCCTTTTGAGATCCTTGAGCTGATTGGACTAGTGGGCTATTGACTTTCACTGCCTCCAACAGTGAATTCACTACCTCCAATAGTGAAAGTGCACGATGTTTTTCATGTTTCATTACTTAAAATGTATATAAAGGATGTTGATCATGTTATTGATTGGTACGTATTCCAAGTGGAGGAATAAGGAGAATTTAATCCAGAACCTCATTGCATATTGTAGCGGAGGTAGCTCATGCTTAGGAAAAAGCCATCGATTAGGTTAAAGTGCAGTGGAAGCACTTTGGGTCCGATGAATTTACATGGAAGATGGTGGATCAGATGCGAGACATGTATCCTTCATTGTTTTCCAGTTGATGGAAAGGAGATTTGGTTTGATGTTTGGTATATGTTTGGCATATGTTTTTCTATATATACATATGTATATGGATGTAAATACCACCATGATATAAGTTCTAAAGCTCCAATAAGAGGTATGAATGCTATATGGTCATTTTATCACGATTTTTGTTTTTTAGAAAGTTATTCATTGTAAATACTACATCGAGATAAGTTATAAAGCTCCATGATTAGTATGTTTTATTTTCAATAGTTTTGTTGAGGTGTAGGTGTGGTTTAACACTAAGGACAATGTGTTGGGCAGATAAATCGTTCTTGTGGACAAGACATATCTCCCTAGTATCCTACGATAACTAGCAACAAATAGACATATGTAAATTACTTTATCTAGATTATATTTGATCTAGAATTATCTATAATGAAGGATTTAGGACTTACTTGTAGTCCATAACTGATCATAGTCTTCGTTCCTATTGATTTGAATATGTCTCTTTTCGGGATCTACAATAAAAAACATGAAAGAATCAGAAGCACTTGCACAATATAGACTAATTCATAAACCATAAATATATCTTGATGATCAAGGAATTGAAGAAATAAGCCATTTAAGTAAACAACTCATTGAGAAAAGATGATCCATTTGTATTATCCTTAATGAAAGAAGGAGCCTTACAACCGTGTTTGCCTTGATGTCGTACAGGTCCTTTCAGGGTCTAGAACAAGCGTTTCCTCTACTTTGACAAGCCTTTGCACTCTCTCGACTAACATACACATGAGTGTGTAATCGTTCCCATATGGTAATCAGTTAAGAGAGTCTGAGTTTATCCAGCAATTCTCCTCAAAAAATCTCAAATCCTAACTCCCCTTAAGGCTGATCTATGGCCTCAATTTATAGCAAAAGAGAAGAGGTTGCAGCTCCAAATAAGAGGGGATAGAATCTTCTTTCAAAGGGAATAAGTTCCACATACCAAGGGGTAGGCTCCTTTAATGGAGGGATGAATGTACATGAAAGGAGCAAACTTTCCATCGAATAATTGCTTCCAGAAGCTTCCAGATTCAACTAGACAGGCTTCCAAATTTTACTTCTGCCTTCACTTTACCTTTTATAGGAATCCACACCTTTAATGAAGAAAAAGTGTGGCCAATTCTGCTTTTTCTAGAACAAACAGATGCAACACCGCAGGTAATACTAAGAGAAAGTGAGGTACAAGTATTTTTATGACTTTTATAAGATTTTCTCTCAATTTCAAGGCTTGGTTTTAGGAACTTGATGTTTGTAAACTTCTAAGGGAGTATTGTATGAGTAATGATGAAATCATACATACAGCAAAACGTCATGGTGACAATTTTTAGTGTAATAGATTACTTACTCCAAATGCGGTTTGGGAAGTAGTAGAGTCGATGCTTATCCCCTCCGTCAGAGATCAAAATCTCTTTATTGCATTTCATTTTTTAGGCGTCTCATTCACTTCAGTCATTTGCATTCCATTAGGAGCATCGGTCTTCTGACGGAAGGGTTTTGTCACTCATACCCCTGGTGCCTTATACCTGCTGGCTTAGGTCTGTTTATCGAAGTTCATCAAAATCAATTTTAAGGTCATTTACAGTCTTGTTTGATCTCTTGGTCAGCAAAGATTTTTTAGGGTTTTTCAGTCATTAGGTCTAGGGTTCAGTCTTCAAAATGTTTAATAATTCCAACAGGCTAGAGGGAGGATCAAAATAAGTTTTCATCTCAAGAGATTTCATCGTTATAATGATTGATCATGAATTTTCTTCAAAACCCTGTTTTGAAGAAAAATCGTCATTTTGTCTTTTGTAATAAATGCCATGTATATTTTCAAAGTATTTCAATTGTAAAGATGTTCAGGCGCAGCCCTGGTCTCCCTTGCCAAATCCAATGCCAACTATTCTTGCAAAATATATACAAGATTCATCATTCAGCTAAAAAAATCAAATGAAGCAGAACAGACTTTCTTGAAACGTGTCAAAGTTTGCGCATTACAAAAATGAGTTTTACAAAATGAAAATTAAGGTTTTCTGTATAGAAGTCATTGGTCATGTTCAAAAGAAGCTTATTTTCACCCAAAGAGAAAGATTGAAACAAGTGAAAGCCATGTTAAAGGAACAGAGCAAGTTGGGATAAAAATTGGACAAAGATTGAGTGCGCGGTGCACCGGGCAAATGGCGTGGCGTATTGGAGGAGCGCGATGCATCAGGCGCTTCTGCACAGTGTAATTTTGTTCCTGCACATCGCATATAAAGTGCGCGTTGCACTGGGCTTTGCGTGCAGCGCATCGGCCTAAGACCAAAATTTTTTGCTGGTCTTCTCCAAAATCACATTTTTCTTGGTTTCTCCATGCTCAATTAAGTTGGTACAGTTACTCATAGCTGGTGTTTGGAGTTGTTTGAAGATTGGTTTGAGAATTTGAATGCCAAACATAAACCCTATCTTCTTTTCAAAAACTGCTCCTTAGGGTTTGGATTTCAAGTTTTAAAAGTCTGATTTTTGTGTCAAGTATTGAAAATCTCGTTTCTCACCTGTGGTTATGTTCCCCTCATTGTGATATCATCATTATTAATATCCCTTCCCTATTCCCCTATATCCCAAATCACTCATGTCACTAATTTCCATTTATACCTATCCCTAAACCCTACCATTCCCTATCATTATCCCTCTCCCATATCATTTGAAAAAATTCCTAAATCCCAACCTAAATCCCAAATCCCCAAATATTCAAGTGACTGTCCTCACACCTCAATTTTCACTTGACAAAGCTCCACTATATCCATTGTCCATATTTACCACAGTCCTTTCTTATTTTGGCACACATTTGGCAATTGGAGGCAAAATACACCAAATTTTTATTTCCACCTCACACAGATCATCATACACTTGACATATACTTTGCAACATCATGGAGACAAAGATAGATTCATCATATAACAAGACAGTGATTCCGCCACTGAATTGCATGCACCAAGAAGACATTGAGGCGGCGTAAAAGGCATGAAAAACTCCAAATCTTGGCCGAATTTTCTTTGGCTGAGCGTAGTGCTTGATGAGGGACCTTCAGTCCAAATTTCAAGGAATTTGGAGAAAATTTTGTCAATTTTGAATTTTTTTTGGTCACAAAACAGGTTTTCTGCTTGACGCGTAGTGCCACCTTGCGCGCGCTTATGATTGGCAGCTCTTCAGAGGGAAAAATTTGTATTTCTGGATTTTTTATGAAAAGTTATGAATTCTTAGGAATGGCCTAAGAATTTCATCAAGTTCTGGGTGGCCTAAAGGGTCAAAAACACCTTGAAAATGGCATTTCTGCCACTTTTTGCACACACAGGAACTAGTCTTGGGAGATTGAACTTTTGGAGGGGCAAATGGACACCAAATCCAAAAATTACACTTGGGTTGGAAAGTGGGCAGGCAGGGCTTTCCAAAGAGCTATCATGAGCTCAATTTAGACTTCGGAAAGGGCCTCAAAAGAAGCTCCAACGTTGTGCTATGCATAGAGATTTTGGGCGCGACGCATAGAGAATTTTGGCCTATTTTTCACTCCATAGCTCAGAATTTCGCTTAGTTTTGGCCAGTTTTAATTTTTAATGTAAATTTTGATCTACCTTGATGTAATTTCATATCCATGATGTAATTTTGGCACATTTTTACTTTTTATAGAAGATTCATTCACCAAAAGGTGAAATGTGAGTGAATGGATCAGTTTCCTAGCATATAGAGGCAAGTTGTTTCATGGCCTATTTTCTAGTTCCTAGTTTAGATATGGTTGAAACAGCTCCTAGAATGATGAGATCGACCCCTAGAGGCATGGGAATGGGTTAGGCTTGTATATATGATGTATTTTCTTAGACATTTTCAGGGTGGGACATTTGGGATTGCATAGCACTTCATTGTACATTCATTCTGCAATTTTGGCAAAGGAATAGACCAGGGTTTGCAGCCCTCTTTTGGATCCTTGTGGATCTGTGTTTTGATGGTGTTTTCCTCTATGTATATGTAAGATCACTGATGTTATGTGTATCATTTTCATTCTCTTTTCTTCTTAAACTAAACAAACAAGTTATAAAGGTAGAATTCATTGGTTCGCTTTGCTCTGCCTTCATTTTTGTTTAGTTTTTCATGTTTTCATCTGTTTGAGGAGGACTCTTGAGATCATCTTTCCCTCTTCAGCTCCTCACTAGTCTGATCCATCCATCCAATCAAGCTAAAACATCAAAACTATTGCCTACCTTGCCCTAATTAGAACTCTGCAAAAACTAGGCCTAATCCCCGCACCCAAACTGCCTTTCCCTTTGATACAAAAAAACCCCCAAAAACACAATCAAACTCCTTTACTTATATACCTAGCCTAAAATTAACTTTCATTTCAATCATCTCAAGCCCTATTGATTAATTTTCGCTGAGATTGACCCGGAGAGAGCCCTCTCCTATTCTGGTAGGGCTAGCTAACATACTGAGCGTGGTATGATGTTACCCTGAACTCTGCCTTCCTTCAGCCTGAGGTAGATTTAGGAGATAACATAGTGGCGACCATACTGGGGAGAAAATGGTTTTCTTGTTGGTGTTATTTGTTTTATAAGCTACAGATGGAGCCTGAAGTTAGCCAGGTAGCCTTCGAAATGCTCTTACTTTGCATTAGCGAAAGTAGATAAACGATGCTTCAGTCAATCTCTGATCTAGTTTGTAAACGTAACATCTAATTTGTAAATTTCCCTAGTACATGTATCAAGTTCAGATCTGATGGTTGATGGTGGACAACGATCAGACATAAGAAGGCTGAAATCATTCACCTGGTGACTCCAACTCAATGTAGAGACTCCACTGGAGGACTAACTCTTTCTCTGAGAAAATGGAAGGATCTTACACAAAGTTCAGGTATCCAAAGTGGAATGGTATTCAGGATCTAGTCTGCTTTCTTGCAAATTACTTCTTTGCTGTTCTTGAAGCTGTCCTGAATTTTTTTCAGAATTTGTTGTATGATAAAGGTGATCAAAATCTTCACTCGACCCATTCAAAAAGTGTAAATATTGAGTTTCCCTTTGATCCTAGCCTCCTTACTTTTCCCACATCTTATGATGACTCTCTTCTAAGTGATGAGCCTAAAGAAAACAAAACTGATCCCGTAGCTCTTGTATATACTCCTACACCTTTCATAGTCCCAGATCGGTATAAACCTCTTGTTTTACCTTCTGTTCTTCATGCTTTCCCTAAAAATTATGACCTATATCTACCAAGATTTGACGGTGAATGTAACAATGTCAACGCTGAGCAACATGTGCAGAATGTTGAGACTTTTCTAGACCTTTTTGAAGTTGATGACGAAGATGTTAGTAATAGGCTTTTTGCTCTTTCTTTGCAAGCTAAAGTCAAGAGTTGGTTTAAAGCCCTGCCTGATGTGAGCATCTAATATTTCCAACAGTTCATCAAAGTTTTCCTCGACAGGTGGGTGATCAGACATAACCTTTTCTTGATTATAGAAGAGTATAACCAGCTGAAAAGACTTCCAGGGGAGACGGTACAACAATTTTCTGCCAGATTTAACCAAGTATATTTTTCAATGCCAGCTGATATAAGACCTTCTCCTAGATCTGCTCTCTTGCACTACCCGGGTGCCTTTGATCCGGAAATGGAGTTTCAGTTGAGAGAAAGGAATATTGCAACACTTGTAGAGATACAGAACAGTGCAGTAAATGTAGAGGCTCATTTGCTGATCCGAAGGGCAAGGTTGAAGGAAGAAAAGATGAAAAACATAGATCCGGAGAAATCGACATCTCTAGAGGTAAAGCTTGACATGTTGGTAAGTGCAGTAGAAGAGATGATGCAAAAGAACACCACAAGGAATGAGTATAATGTTCAAGCCCATGACTTGTTGATTGAAGAAGAACAAGTGGCTGATCCAAAACATTTTGTTTCTTATCCCAGTTGTCATAGTGATTGTTTTATAGATCATTTTGGAGAAGAGAGAGCTGTTGATATGACATGTATGCTTGATGATGTGTTGTATACTGATGATTTGCCTCAGTTTGATCAATATGATGATGATTATGTTTTCCAAACAGAAGCTAATCTTGCAGACAAATCAAAAACTAGTTTGTGGAAGGAGGAAGTTCACTTTCAGCAGCTTGTGTACAATGATCAACTGATGCATATCAGCTATGACAATGATGAGGAAAGTGCAACAAATTTTGAAGTAAGTGAAGGATCTTTGCCTTTTTGTTTTGATTCGTTTCAGTTCATCAGAGACAACTTCCATGCAATCAGAAATCAACTGCCAACAAGCCTTGATTTGGACCATCTTGAGGGCAATGAAAACCTTGTTCAAGACTTCTCATATTCAGATTTTCAGCCCTCGAAAGCCATTGATTGTCAAGTTGCAGATGAGGACATGGAAGCTGGTACATATGATCAAATGATACAAGGTGACTCCGTACCATTTTGTTTTGAATCATTCCAGTTGTTGAAGGGTAAATTGCATAGTAAATCTTCAAATGAGCAGCCTGTAGGAAATCAACAATCTCTCAGTTTTAATGTTGAGGATGAGACATATATCGAAATTCTTGAGCAAGTTGTTAATGAGAAATCTTCTCCTGAAACGATTGATGAAATCATTTCGGATTCAAAACCCTCCCTAGCACCAGATTTGCAGCCACCAAACGCAATTGAAGGTCAGATTACAGATGAAAGCGTGGAAGTTGAAATACATGATTTAATGATGCAAGAGGATTCTGTACCCCTTTGTTTCGAAGCATTTCAGTTCATAAAGCAGAATCTTTGTAATATCTCTAAAGGAAAAGATGAACAGTCAGTAGGATGTCATACAGTTTCAATGGATACATCGCAGCAGTCTTCTCAAGTTTTTGATGATCCTATTGCTCGTGTGTTGGATGATGTTTGCTGTGAAAGTTCTTCTCCATTGATTAACCATGTGACAGAAAAGGAGGTTGATAATAATCTTATTCAAAAGTCGCCTTCATTGTCTTGTTTAACAGATTTTTCATTACAAAGCTCATATCAAGGTTTTCAGTCATATGAGGAGATTGATAAAGGAGACTTTTGTTTTGTTGGGAATCAGCTCTAGAGTTTGGTTATTCACAAAATTCAGGATCCTTTTGACAGCCTGCTGCAGTCACTAAAGAAATACAGCACAGATGTGAGGAAAATCTTAATTTCTAGCTATGAAGATCACATGGACCAGAGTAGTAATGTGTTAATGGAAATCAATAGCTATGTTTATGAAGATCCTTTTGCAGTATTCTTGAAGTCATCCAGTCAAATCATGCTTTGCAATTTTATCAGTAGTCAACTTGATTCCGAGTTTCTATGGGAGTTGCCTTTCGATTCTTCCCTTTTCCTGCGCATCAGAAAGCATTTGGGAAGAAATCAAATAGTAGCCACGATGCTTACATGGTTGCATTGGCTGTTCCATTTCACTTGATCGGGTGGTGAAAAGAACAATTAGAGTAGGTTTGATGAATAAGCTCAATTATGAGCATCTTTCCAGTTTGTTAGTTATGTTCTAGTCATGTTTGGTTTTATTATGGTTTTTAGTTTTAGCCTTGAGTCAGAGTCAGTCTGCATAATGTCAGTTTTCGTGTTTTGACTCCATTGCCCAATGGACGAAGGCACTGTCTGCTCGCCCAAATATCTATAGTTATTGGCGCCTCCAAGGAGCAACCATCCCCATTGGAGCCCATGTTAGAATCGGTATAGTCATACCTCCGTTAGAGATCAAAAACTCTTTGTTGCATTTCATTTTTTTAGGCGTCTCATTCACTTCGATCATTTGCATTCCATTAGGAGCATGGGTCTTCTACGGAAGGGTTTTTTCACTCATACCCCTCGTGCCTTATCCCTGCTGGCTCGGGTTTGTTCATCAAAGTTGTTACACCATTTTTTGGTCATCTAACCTATTATCATTAGATGGACCCAAGTACACCATGTAAGACCAATTTTACCCTAAGTAAAATTGCCTTTACTATGTTAAATAACTTAATAAACCACATTTATTAGGTTGTTTATGGTAAACAGGAAACCCCAAAAGGAAATATTAAACAAACCTATATTTGTTTGATTTTCCTCATGGAATAATTAATTAAACCATAATTTAATTATTATTCCCAGTCATGTTTAACCCAAAATCAAATAAATTAATTAGATAAACCTTTATTTATCTTATTATTTTCAAGGAATAATTATTTAAACCTTATTTAGATGATATTCCTTGTTAAATATGACCAAATCACCCACAAATAATTAAATAAATCATTATTTATTTGATTATCTTCTAACCGCTTCCTTAAAAAGATAAATAAATCATTTATTTATTTATTTTTGACAAATCAAGGGATTTGACCCAAGTTAAATACCTTTTCCCTCCAACAAATATAATAAAATATTCCATAAAAGGTGGATCTAGATTTGGTTAACATTATTTTAATCATGCACCAAGATCTAGAATGACCCAATATTTTGTTATAAATAGGAGAGTTTTTCCTACCATTCTTCACCTTTTGTTGCCTATTAGATCACTCTGGATCTATACACTTGGTCACATTTTTCCACTATTTGCTGTGTGAGCTCCCTTTGAGTTCCATTCTTTGTCTGGGTTTTCTACACCAACAAGAGAGAGAGATTCTAGATCTGAAGTGATGAGGACTTCCAAGAACCCATCCCATTGAGGAGAATTGGATACGCCTTCTTGTTTTCCTCCCAAGTGCCCTTAATACAAAAATTCTTTCAAAAATTGTTCTTGTCTTGTCTATTGGATATATGGAGCAAACCCTTCTTTTTACTGCTTAATGTCTTTCTATGCATAGATATGGTTTTTTGCAGCTCTTTTCTTGATCAACTAACTGCAGATCTGAAGATATTGGCAGCCACTTTTGATGTTAGGGCTATTAGTTATGCGTAGCTAAAGTGGTCCTTTTTCGTACACTTCGACAAAGGATTCATACTAACAAATGGCGACTCCACATGGGTTTTAAATTACGACCGCTGTCGTTTTTCATATTCCTGCATATCCAGCTACTTCAGACCCTAGGGTTTCTTTTCAGCTGAATATTTTCCCTATTTTTATGTTTTTTTTCTCACATAAAACCCTAAAACATTCAAATTTCTAACTTTCGTGTGTTTCTGGCCCTATTGCGCAGGTAAGCGACACCAGCCGCAAACTGAGACGACAACTTTTCTGAAAATCTGCCGCCAAGACAACCGGAACGGGGGGTCGCACTTTTTGGCCCATAACTTGCGACCTGGACCTCCATTCTTACTTACCAAACCTATTTCTACTGCGACACACTTGAAAATAGGTGGGAATTTCTTTGACACCTTGAATTTTAGTACTTACGTAGCCCTCAGGTTTCTGGAAACTACCGTCGGGTTTTCCGACCTCTGTCTCAGCCCGTTTCGACCTGTTCCTAATCTGCTTTGCCCATCTAAGTGGGAACCTAGCCCCCTAGGGCTTCGGTACCCTCCACTTTTGGTGGAAGAGTTTTTGCTGTTTCAGGTGTCTGATTTTTCAGAGTTTCAGCCTTCCCTTTTCCAGATCTGATACCTCATTTTCATATTCTTTTAAATCAGCTCTTCTTCCTTTCAAACCACCTCTTGTAGCTTTGTTTGGACCTCCTTTTAGGGCCTCCTCCTTGCCCCCTCCTCTTTTTTCTGATTTCCTCCTTTTTTCCAGCCACCTTGCCTCTACCTCTTGGCTATGATCTGCGCCTCTTTCCAGCAGCTCTTCCCTTTAGATCCCTGTCCCTTTTTACCCTAGATCTATTGGCCTCCTTTTAGTGTGTTTTGACTAGTTTTTTTTCCCTCTTTTAGAGTAGTTTTGAGAGACCCGCCTTTTTGGGTTAGATTGATGCATGGTTAGCTGTTAAATGTTCTATTATTTCAGCACTATATACCGTTCTCTGCAGATTTCTTTTCAGTTACGCAGCACACTTTTTCTCTTACTCTCAAAACGAAAAGGGTTTAAAAATTAAAATTAACGCACGCCACACACTCACCCTAAGCGAAGAAGAGCCTGGTTTACACCGCCAAGAAAAGACTTAAAAATCAATTGACACTGCACCTATCTACCCTTGTTTCTACATTGTAATCACTTGATTCTGCACCTCCTTGCCCTTGTGGTCGTTCTTCTTCCCTTTGTGCCGTGTTTGTGTTTTCATCATTGCGCCCCCAAGGTGCACTTCCTGGAGACTTCTTGGCCTTCACCCTCAGTTTCCGGTCGATCGAATTGCTCCGTCCCGCCGTCGTCGAGCCAGTCCTCCTCCGAGTCCGCACTCCGACTCCTCTTCTGATTCATTGGGTTCTCCTTTTACTTCTGGTTCTCCCCATTGTCACCTTCACTATGCAGTCCCGGGGCCTAACGCTAAGCGGTGCTCCCGACCCTAATGCCATAAATGATACTAGCGGAACCACCAGGGCTACCTCGGCCATAGCCTTCAGCGCCGTACATCGCGGGCCTCAGCCTCCTCGATTTCAATCGGTTGATCAATGACTCCCTATCATAGAGTTGGTTGGCATAACATGCCAACCCAGGCTCGACATCCCAAGTTCGAAGGCCTTCTTGGAGAAGATCCAACCAATCATGTCCGATCTTTCCATGTGGTGTTCCTCAATTCATCTAGACGTTATCGTCTTGATTGTTCTTGTAAACACGGCGAAACTTCTAAATGGTATGTTGACCAAGCCACCTCTTCCCATACCACCTTTGCGACCCTTGCCCAAGCCTTTTTATCTTATTTCTAGCTCCCTCTCCGATACGATACTGGCACGGAGCTCTTGACTTCCTTCAAGCAAAACTCTTCGACCCGCCTTTCCACCCATGTCCAGGAATGGCGAAGAAGATGGAGCTTATGTCGAGCCCCTCCCTTCGAAGATTGGGTTTACATGGACTGGTTCCTTCGCACCCTCTTAGCTCCTATCGGCAAAGATGTCGCCTCCCATTTTCCTCAAACCGAAGAAGCCGCCCTCCAAATAGCCTTGAAATATGACCTGATCTATGCTCAATCTGGTTATGTTTATACTGTCCTTCCTGACCTCCCCAGGCTCGGCGGCGCCAACGCCCCGGGGGCATCTCATTCCGCCGATGGTATCATCGGAGCCCTCTCTCATCCATATGCTCAACCTCCTATGGGCTATGGTCTCCCTCAAGGAGGGGCCAGCACCTCTAGCACCTTTCCCCCTCCCGGTAGCATGTATCCAGGATACGGCATGCCTCATCCTTTTGCCCAACCTCCTGCTTACCTCAATGTTGCCCAACCTCACCATTACCCTTATCCACAGCCTGGTGCACCAGCTCCTCCAGCATATGCGCTTCCACCTCCCTTGCCTCCTCAACCCCAGCAATAGCACCTACAGCCCCCTCTAGGGCACGTATTTTCACAGCAGGGCGCGACTAATCCCCCTTCTTCTCAAAGAAGGCGGAGAGGCAATCCAAATCAATCTGCCCCTGGTACTCGTGGACCCAATCCTCAAGGTGTTGACCCTAACACTGCTAACCAGCAACAGGGCACTCAGCCCAAGCCGGACAGGCCGCTTCGCACCAATAAGCCTTGTTCGTGTTGCGGTGTTTACGGTCATTACACCCACGATTGTCCCCTCTTACCACAGATGCATCAGATGTGGGAGTCTCAAGACACATTGCGAGGACAACATGCCTCCCCTCATGCTCCCCCTAATGTGGCCACTACTCAACCAGTTGTCTTTACTGATCCTTTCCCTCAACAAGGATTCGTGGCTACCCAACCACCTGATAGACAGGTTGCCACTCCACCTTCCATTTCTGGTTCCTCCAATTACCAGATCCTCATGATGCACTCTGATCCTTCCCCAACCGTCGACCTTCACCTTCAAACTCGGTCTCGCCAGTACCCCAAGCCTCCCGCTCAGTCTGCCCCCGAGTCCCCTTCTTCTGGTTCTACAGAGCCTCTTTCGACAACCAATAGTCCCTTACATATCCCTCAACCCAAAGTTGAGGTCCATACCAAGATTCCTAAAGGACTGTTACATTGAAATACTGCTTCTGGTCGAGCTGCTCATTCGTATAGCATAGTAGATGATTTGGCGCAATCTCCTACTACCATTTCCACACTGGAACTCCTCCAGTCGTGCCCTTCCCAAAAGAAGTCTCTACTATCTTTCGTGGGTGCTGTAGATCCTGCTGATGACCAAATGATTGTGTTCGACGCCCATCAATCAGACCATCCTCCTCTTCCTGCTTCCGTCGCCTTCCAAATCCCAGTCAAAATCTGAAACGCCAACGTTTCTCAGTGTATAATTGATGAGGGGGCATCCACCTGTGTGATGTCCGCTTCGGTTTGGAAGCAACTCGGATCTCCTGAGCTGGCCCCTTCCACGATCACCCTTCGAGCGTGGGACGACCACACCTCCCAGCCCATTGGCATTTTTCGTAATTGTCCTATCACATTTGCCGGTAAGACCGTTTGCGTTGACGTCGAAGTCATTGACGCCCCTCTAGACTACAACATTATATTGGGATGAAGCTACACCTATGCCATGTCTGCTATCCCATCCATGGTTTTTTGCAAGATGTCTTTCCCTCACAATGGAAAGATAGTCACCATTGACCAGATGTCTTACCATGAGCCGCCGTCTCAGACCTCCCCCGAGATGACCATCTCTTCTGTAGCCAATAACCAAACTGTCGATTCCTTGACCAGTGTCTCCCCCGGCGTCTACAAAGATTCCTCCCTGCTTGGAACTTTTCCTGGGCTTCCCCCTCCTCATATTTTTGATCCCATCTTGTCGAATGTTTGCATGATGCAATCATCTAGGGCTGCCCTTAAGCAACCCGCTTCGGCTAGTCAGCAACCTCAGACTCAACCTCACCCACCGCAACCTGCTCCTAGCCCTTCCTCTCCGCTAGCCGGACCTCCTCCTTCTGGCCCTGCTCCTACAACTGGTATCCCTGAACCCCTTTATCCCCCTGGAATGGTTCCCCCAGGCCTTAATCATCTCGGAGCCATCCCTCCTGTTCATTATCCCGTTGGTTAGATACCGTTCCTGGCTCCCCCTCCTGGAGTCTATTCGGTCCCCGTCATGGCCACTCTCTCTCTCCCTAACCTGACCCTCGGTATACCCGTCTGGTACCTTGACCCTCCAGCCGCTACCCCTCCTGGTCACCCCAAACCCTATCTTGCTTTGACACCGGTTCAACCGGTCCCCTTCGCTTCCTCCATCGCTACCGTGCCCCCTACACCTCCCCAAGACCCTACCCCTGTGGTGACAGCTTCAGGAAAGAAAGGCAAAGCTCGCAAGGGGGCATCTAAAGACAGGGCTACTCCGACTGACCCTGCTCCTCCTCCGCCCGCCAAGCCTTGTGCCTTGTGTGATGTCGTCGGCCATGCCACCCATACTTGTCCTGAGTTGCCCCGCATTCAACCCATGGTTAAATTCGTGTTCCCTGAGTCTACGATCTCCGACCCTTCTCTTCCGTCCTCGTCCGTAACCAAGAACCCAAAAACTATTCGTACTAGCAAACCCTGCGCTTTGTGCGGTATCCATGGCCATTACTCCCACCATTGTCCTCACCTGACGCATTACCGCGCCTCTTTAGAAGTAGTCCGAGAGTATGAGGTTGAAAAAAATCAATCCGCCTCTCCCATACTCGCGTAGTATGCTTCGGGCCAGCTTGAGGATCCTCCCGCTCCCATCGACATTCCCCCCCCTGATGTTCAGATGACGGAATCTACCACGACCATTCTTTACCTATCCTCTTCTATGAGACCTTCGGAGCCCAGTCCCCTTACATCCTCCCCTGTTGTCTCACCTGACCCCTCTTCAGCGACCACCCTTGACCCCCTCTTTTCTACCCATGCACGAGATCACCCCACCTGTATCTTTGTTGACCTCCGCAGCCCGAGTCCCTGCCATACCTCCTATAGCCCTCATATACCACCCTTTAGTTTATATATGAGTCATAGACATCCTTCTCATTACACTCCCTCCCGTAGTTGCCGCTTGATGTCTTCTATACCCTCATGCTGCCGTCATTGCCTCTCCTCACCACATTTGTTGTCTTGTAACACCATTCTGCAGGACCCCCCGTCCCCACCCTTTATCGGTTACGCCGATGGTGCAAGTCGTTACTCCCGTAATCTAGCCTCGGCAGGTTGGGCCATTTTCACCCCCTTGCATGCCCTTGTTCTCTCAAACGGGGTCTGCATTGGTACTGCCACCAACAATCAGGCTGAATATGATGTAGTGCGTGGTCTCTTAGCCGATGCCCTCTTTCATCGCATCCTCCATCTGCATGTTCGTTTGGATTCCCTACTTCTTGTCATGCAACTAAATGGTGTTTATCATGTGCATAACCCTGTACTGTTTAGACGATATTTACGAGTGAAATTCTTGATACGTGAATTTGAAACCATAACTTTCAACCATGTACCTCGAGAACAAAATCACTATGTAGATAGTATTGCAAACCATGTTCTAGATTGGCATTTATCACACGCATTTCATACAAGAAAATAACATTCATAATCATTAAAAAAGATGCATATCCATAATATGTGTTGCAAAACATGTGTTTAGAGTCCATCTACTCTGATACATATGACATGCCCATAGCATGTTACAAAAAACTCAAAACTGGGGGCACCACCTGCCCCTCCATACACACTAGGGGGCACCACATGCCCCACACCTACTCACTATCTGGTGGATCCCGAGCCAATGGCTTTGCCCCTGCAGCCCGTAGATCACGTATGCCTTGACTGGCCATCGCCATGCGCCGCATGACACCTCACCATTCTGAGGGAAGACCAATACATGCCTCCATGTACTGGTCATCTAAGTCTTGCCACCCGCACTCTGAAACTCCAGTCAGCAACGTCTCGCATCTATGGCGGATTTCCTCCAGAAGGGCGGTCGCATCCTCATTGCGCGCTGCTCTCGACCCACTCGACCCTGCAACTCCAGAGGCTCCCGAGCGTCCCATATATCCGGCCGGTTTTACCGGAGCTATATCTGCATACCAAAATTACATGAATCAGTACCATATCCACTATTCAATAACTTTAACATGCCCATACAAGAATAGTTACTTATCACTTACCATCGGGCCCCCATACTCGACCAGGCGGAAGTGGTAGGTCTGGATCCCCACAATAACTCATCCCACTATAGGGATAGTCGTCTATGTATAACGGCATCTGATCCCAATGGGCAAAGAACTCAGGTCGAAACACTCACCCGACCGCCCCTCCTCCTCCTCTGCATAGTAGCCACCCCACTGGCGCATCCTGGGCTCTCTCGAACCCCCATCTGGGAGCTGTATATGAGGCCGCAAGGTCGGGATCTTCTCAAAGAAGAAGGCGCACAATAAAGTCCCATACGAGCAATCGTGGTTCACTTGCCGCTTGCAGAGTGACAACTGTCACTTTAGCGACACCAGCATCATTTGGGCCCACCCATAGTAGGTCCCACTCAACACACTCTCCACAATCATCATCTGCCCCCCGGTGATGTGATGGAGCGCCTGGTTGCCCAGGATACGCAGCACTGCTGCGGCCACTGCACGGGTCTCTAATCTCTCTAGGTCCCCGATCGGTATCCGAGTCCCCTTGACTTGGAGACCCGGTCGACAATGTCGCTCCACAAACTCCATGATATGCCGCCCCCGCGGTAATACTGGCTGCATGTTTCCCACCATCCCTAGTGGCGGGAGACCCGTCAGGAAATACACATCCTGGACTGTCAGTTCAATCCTGTGCCCCTGCACTACAAATACCTCATGCTCTGGATCCTCGTAACTGATAATCCGGGCCAACAAAGGCTCTCCTGCTCTCATCAAAGGGTTCTCCAAAAACTTTAGAACCCCAAACCTGGCCAACACACGACGAATGCCCTGATCTGCCTAGATCTCTGCTCGTAATGTACCCAGGTCTCTCTCTCTCCAGTTCACCCGTATATCTGCCATATCTGCACAAAAACATCATTTTTTGTCAGCATACAGATCAGGAATACCATAACCAAACACAAAAACCCAACTCTCAGCCATAAAACAGCACTAAAACCCCCTCATCTCCCAGGTCGCAGTTTTCTGCCCAATTCTGGGATAGGTCGCAGTTTTTGCCCTGAAACCTGCTTCCCAGGTCGCACTTTTTGGCCCAAAAAGTGCGACCCGGCCGTAGAGATGAAGGAGGGTCTGTTACTGAGATTTTGGGCCCTAAACTGAACTTTCAATCCATCAAAATGAAAGAGTAAGGCTAGGCCTCTTACCTGCAACTGACGGATCTCGATTCCAATGGTCGGTTTGTCCGCTACGCTCGCCGCAAGATTTAGGGCCTTCTCTCCTCTCTACATTCACCATAGCAACACTAGCAAATGAGTGAATTTGGAGGGAAAACTGCCTTATTAAAAGAGAACCCTCATTTCTTCTTTCGCCTGCTGCGACCATACCGTAGCCCTGTTTGACAAACCGTCTGCACCATTGGAAAGCTCTCACCGAGCCCTCAAATGGGTATCTGTTAGTTTTTGGTGATTTGATACTTCACCAGGACACATTTTGTCCAAGAAGGGTCACTTCACCTCTCCTTAAAATCGCATTTCTTCACTTACGACACTTGTACTTGGGGCACCATTTTGCCTCCTTACTTGTCTTTTTTCGTGTCGATTTTCGTCATGAGTTACCATATTGTACTCATGTTTTCATGGTCCCCCATTGGGCCTTTACTGTGTGGCAGCACCATCGAGTCGCCCTTATTTAGAGCATCCAAGTTGAGTCACCATCGCATTCATGGAGTCTATCCCGAGTCCCTTTGTATCCCGCTATAGCCCTCCATCCTTCATTGCTTGGTCTCTCTCTTGTGTCGCACACTATGACCTTTAGTCCCACTGTCTCCTATCCCTTATGATATTGCGTCAGTCGCTGCCATGTCATTCATGCCCTTTATGCTCTAACAAGGGAAGTCGTCCATTCGCTACTCAGTCCCTTCCATTTCAACATCATCGCTAATGTCAGTCTGTCCGTCGCTCTACTATTTTCTCTTGTGCCTTCATTGAGGATCTCTCATTGCCTCACCTATGGCGGACCTCCTTCTGTCGACATCAACTCATTCATTCCAGAAGCCAGGTCTAGAGGGCGGTGTACCTTGGTTCCAGCTTTCACTCTTGTTCGGTGTCTCGGATCAGGCAAAGGGATCTCTCATTACCCTTTGACTTGATTGTTTCTCCACTCCAGCTCCTTTCAGCATGATCGAGATCTGTATTCTTGATGGTTCAGTGATACAACAACAGCTATTGGTGACTCCCGGGTGTGTGTGAGATGTCTCAACCCTCATGAGGGGGTGGCCCTGCAGGTAGCCCCCCACATGCTCAGATGACCTCTTCATTGCAGCCTTCGATGCAGCTCCATATATTTGATGATGTCGGCCTTCGCCTCTTTCAACGCCTCTTTGATTTGCATGTATCAGTCATATTTTGTGAGCCTTTCCCCACTTATAGGGGGCATTTGGGTTGTATTTGTATCTCATGTATTCAGATATTATTGTATAAGCCCTGGCTGTTATCCCAGGCACAGCATGTATGTGGGATTCCTCATTGTATTATTATCTGGCTCATGTTTATGCCGGTTGTACTTTATGGTTCAGTCCCTTGTTTACTGGACACACTATTCTTTTGTACTTTGTCTCGGCGGGCATAGGTATGCCTCCCCTACCGCCTTTAGCACGGGTACCCTCTCATAAAAAGCGACTTGTTGCACCTGTAAGTCTCATCTCCTCAAGGTCTAGTTCTTTAGCACCTCATACTACCTTACATTTCTCTCTCTGACTTCCCTTTTGATCTCTGGTGATTGAGTTCTTACAACGTACTTCGGTCATACGATTTGCTCCTAACACTCGCACGCTGGGGGGCAATCTGTTACACCATTTTTTGGTCATCTAACCAATTATCATTAGATGGACCCAAGTACACCATGTAAGACCAATTTTACCCTAAGTAAAATTTCTTTCACTATGTAAAATAACTTAATAAACCACATTTATTAGGTTGTTTATGGTCTAAGCAGGAAACCCCAAAAGGAAATATTAAACAAACCTATTTTGTTTAATTTTCCTCATGGAATAATTAATTAAACCATAATTTAATTATTATTTCTAGTCATGTTTAACCCAAAAACAAAGAAATTAATTAGATAAACCTTTATTTATCTTATTATTTTCTAGGAGTAATTATTTAAATGTTATTTAGATAATATTCCTTATTAAATATGACCAAATCACCCACAAATAATTAAATAAATAATTATTTATTTAATTATCCTTCAACCACTTCCTTAAAAAGATAAATAAATCATTTATTTATTTATTATTAACAAATAAAGGGATTTGACCCAAGTCAAATACTTTTTCCCTCCAACAAATATAATAAAATATTCCATAAAGGGTGGATCTAGATTTGGTTAACATTATTTTAATCATGCACCAAGATCTAGAATGACCCAATATTTTGTTATAAATAGGAGGGTTTTTCCTATCATTCTTCACCTTTTGTTGCCTATTAGATCACTCTGGATCTATACACTTGATCACATTTCTACATTATTTGCTGTGTGAGCTCCCTTTGAGTTCTATCTTTGTTTGGGTTTTCTACACCAACAAGAGAGAGAGATTCTAGATCTGAAGTGCTGAGGACTTCCAAGAACCCATCCCATTGAGGAGAATTGGATACGCCTTCTTGTTTTCCTCCCAGGTGCCCTTAATACAAAAAATTATTTCAAAAATTGTTCTTGTCTTGTCTATTGGTATATGGAGCAAACCCTTCTTTTTACTGCTTAATGTCTTGCTATGCATAGATCTGGTTTCTTGCAGCTCTTTTCTTGATCAATTAACTGCAGATTTGAAGATATTGGCAGCCACTTTTGTTGTTAGGGCTATTAGTTATGCGTAGCTAAAGTGGTCCTTTTTCGTACACTTCGACACTGCACAATCCATCAGTATAGTGTTTTATGAAACACATGTTGACAATTCATCACGAAAAATTTTAAGAATGGAAAATTATTTTGAAGTTTAAAAAAATGGTGAATCTCACTAGTATATAATATGAAAACTATAAAATGTGTAATGATGTATTTGTAAAATTATTGAAATTTATAATGACTTTATATATAATCTCTATATAATGTTGGTGATTTTTAACATAAAATAATTTATATTGTAAAATTAGGGCAAATCATTTTTATAAAAAATGGAAATTGGTGAATATTGTTTTTGGAAAAATCATGGAAAATTAGCCCACTTGCGAATATTACCCCCTAAAATTTTCCATGCAGTTCATGTGCACTCCCCATTTACAATCTCCCCCACTCCGCTTGCAATTGTACTTCTATTTTGGTTAGTTTTCTCAACTATCGCTTTGATACACCTTTGTTTTCGCAAGTGTCGCTTTTACTTTTGTGACTGCCATTTTGGATTGATCCATGTTTCGTTCACACTTTTCTCTTACTTTCACAAGTGTCATCGTTTGGCATGGGAAGTGTCACACGTTGAAAAATTGGATTTATGGTTCATTTCAAGAGGAAAATTTAGTACCAATGGGTCATATCTATCATGCAGACATGTATTAGACTCATTCTAAAATTTATATGCTCTTTCGTACTAATGCCATCATTGTTATCACAAAGTATATCTTGAGTGTCATAAATAAATGAGATTGTTGTTCTATCATCGCATTAAGGGAATCATGTTGTTTTTTAATATTGAATTTTATTTGTTGTGTATTTGATGGTTCTTAGTTTGTGATCCTGTTCAATTCCTACCTTGGTTTCATCTCTTCCTCATTGATCCCACACTTGGTAAAATTCCATTAAATTTCATGCCTGACCAACTTAAGCTCACTCTACCCTGTGGAACTATGCATTTCACAGTTGCAAGCCTCAATAATGCACACTTACCTCTTGGAACTGTGTAATTTGCAATCTATGACTCCAAGCATTGCACGTTGCGTAGTCACATTGCTCAAGCCTAACATCCTTCCCTCAGAAGCTATGCAATAAGCTCTCCTGGCCAAAATTTTGTTGTGGCTTGCACAGTCTTAGTCATCAAGCTGCCTCCTTATCTCCTTGAACCATGTAAGTGCAAAATATTACTTCCCAGTTTATCTCCTAAACTACACATTGCATAGTCTCAGTGATCAAACTTGCCCCACTATGCTCGAGAATTGTGCAGTCTTGTCTCTTGGGCCTCCACAATGTTTCATTTCTTAGTTGCAAGCCTCAATCCATCACTCCTATCCTCTATAACTTTGATTACACAATCCCTGAGTCTTCCTCCCTATCTAGTGCTCAGTTCCAGCTCAATCATTCATTTTCATGATGCAAGTTAGAGTAGGATGTTTTTAGAATCATGTCATCTTGTGATGAGTGGATTAAACTTCAAGGTATTACATCTTGAAATGAGAATATGATGCTTAGAGAAGAGGAGGAAGAGACTGTGCTAGAAGACAATTGGGAAGCTGTGAAGACAATATTATCATTGAACAAGAAGATGAAGGGACACTAGATTTTGATAGAAGCTAGAATATCAATATCATTCTGAAGACTCCTTATCTTCAATCCTTTTGGAGGATGAAGAACAATAACGAAGAAAAAATTTCATGAAAATGAAGTACACAATAGACCTGTCATGAAGATTAGAGACAAAGAAACAAGAAGAACAACTTGGCATTTTCATCTTATCACGAAGTTGATGTCATCATTGTCAAGTTGTGACTTGTACTAGTGCCATCTCAATGTCATGTGTGTCCATGGGTCTTTCCACACCATTTTTGGATGTAATGATGTAATTGTCAAAAGGAAAGGTCAAAATGTAATGTGTGGAAGTCCAAGAGTCATATGTGGAATACAAAAAGTCACACGTGGACAAAAGAGTCATTAGGAAAAGAAGTCCAATGTAATTCCAAAGGTCACATTAGAAGTCTAAGAGTCATGAGGGAATCTCAAGAGCCATAGGTATGAAAGGTAATTATTTTTGTTATAAATACACCCTCATAACTCCAGAAAATGGTTTTTGGAGGCTTTGCCTTTGGAGATCTAGCCTTGGATTCTATAGCTTAGCATAGGAGAGAATACAATTCTTTGGATAAGCAATAAGTCACTTAATGTTCCACCATTGGAGCTAGTGGCTCTCCATTTTAGTTGTGTACTTGGATATTTCACCTAATAATCAGAAGCTCGATGAGCCCACATTTCCATGCATGTATCATGAATTTAGTAATACTATTATTTACATGTCTGGAGTATGTGTTTTTTTCACATGTACTAAGGAAATTGAACTATTTTGATGGATTTGGTACTTATTTTGTTGAATATGTGTTGTACTTTCTTTAATGATGGTTATGTCGATGTGGAATATTTCTCTATATAACTAATGAATCTTTCCTTTCTCTCATTTTCCTCTATTAGGATAGTACTATTACTTTCCTTCTAGAGACTCACTCTTACTCCTATCTCATGAATTTATCCTTTTACACATTTTGATTGGTGCTTCACAGTATAAAATTTCTTGCTAATTTCAAAGGTTATCTGCATACTCTCTTATGTTATTCATTGTAGCTGAGGAAAACCTTATTTTATGGTGGATGGGTCGATACTCCGGATGAGGCTCCTAATCCAAACGACGTGACGTATAATTGGGACTTCACATCAAGGATAGCCCTTGGTTGATGAATTTTCAGCACCATCAACAGTTGGTGTTAGAAGGAGAGCAACATGACAAGTTCTGCCTGTGGAGTCTGTTTTGAATCTCTTATATTAAATGAATCTTCCCCAAATAATACTCCCAGCTTGTTTCACTAATAAATCCAATGGTGAACTTTCAATCCCCGATGAGTCTCTTTATAACTTGCTCAATTACAATTTGATGGTGAGGCTGAAATATTCATAGCCAGGCACATGTCTAGTTTTCTCTATTTTTGTGAACTTTATAAAATCAATTCTGAATATGTTTCTCTTATACTTTTATTCCTCACCCTTGAAGTTCATTTTATTTGATGTTGTCATAACTTACCATCTTATTCCATCTGTTCATTTGAACACTTTATCAAGGAACTTCATTTAGCATTTGATAAGTATGATTACCAGGATGTCCTTAAGAGGATTAATGAAGTAAGAATAAATCCTTGTGAATCAATTGAGGGTTTTTATAATCGATTCCTTCACCTATGTTATGAATTTCCTAAATAAGGTATGAATTGGGATTTCTTTAAACAAAAGTTGATTGTTTGGTTTATATCTCTTTAGATGATGAGCCTGAACCCCTTGATGTTTCTTTTATGCAAAATTTTGTAAATCAAGAGACACCTCTAATTTCATATGAGGAACCAACTATTCCTTTTCTTCCTTTTCCTCCTCCTAATTCCTTTGTTCCTTCTAACTACATATATAATAGAACACTATGATTCAAAGAAAACAAGACATGGGCTATGAAAAAGATGTTGAATAGACACAAACGCCAGTAAATAAAAAAAAAGGTTCCACGGAAATACCATAGGTAGAGATGTGACCAAACCTTGTAATAAAATAGGAAATGTGTATAGTTAAAATGGAAAAATGAAAAAAACACCAAAAATCCGCAAGGTACCGTGTCCAAGAAATATCACATTAACACCATGGGTTTTCCAATTTTTACATACAGTGAGAAAGAGGTTCTAGTAAAAATATTTAATGGCATATATCTAGATAAACCAAAGAAAAAGATAAATTGTAAATTAAATTAACCTTGTGGAAATGCAGGTGAAGGCCTGATGCATGTAGGCAGACTGGGAGGCATAATACAGGAAAGATCAACTTTTTCCTAAATTAAATACACTACTCCAATTTTCTGTTAGAAACAAATGGAAATGTTAGCAAACTCAAACATACAAGTAATGAGAGTTGAATAAAAAACCACATCGTGTTCATTACAACCAAAGACCTTACTTCTTTGTCTATGTTTCAACACGTATTATCCTTTAGTCTAAACATGTCAACACATGGAGATAATGAGTGAAAACATCATTAAAACATATTTAAGGTGGAAAGAATACCAAAATCATAATCACCCATAGCAAATCTGCTAACTTGAATGATCAGAACATTAAGAGATTTGAGAATTGACATTTGCATTTAGGCTAGTGTTGAGTTGTTGCAAATTTGGCATCTATAAACCTTATCCCCATCATACAGAAGTTGCGATGAAAAATAACCAGATATATCCTCTTCTGAGGATGTTACAATGTCCATTAATTGAAGTCTCATGCCGATATATAATATCTTCCTTCTTGTTCAACAAACCTCCAAAGGACATGTAGTTCACTTGGATTTGCATTACACCATCAGAGATGTTTTTTATAATCCTTCCTTCACCATATTTTTCATGTACTCTCTACTTCCATTGCCCAATAGATGAGTTGTTGGAGGTTCCAATGGCATAACTTAGAAATCCCTGGGCGTCTTCCCAATTTCCTTTCACAGAATGTTAAAAAAATAGATTCAAAGAGTGTGGTCTATCAGTCATATTTGCTAAAAATAACTAATTAGTCCCACATGAAAAGGAATCTGAATTTACATTGTCATTTAATTTGAGTCAAGTTAGTATTAGTTCTGGTTTAGTCTTATATTTGGAAAGGTTAAATTTAGTGAGCGTTAGGTCCTTATATTACTATTATAGTCCCTTATTGTTGTTAGGGTAACCCCCTTATTGTTATTTTTATACCCCTGTAAGCCCCATATTGTTATTATTGTGCCCTTAAATTATTATTGTTAGGTCGGTTAGGATTACATTGTAGCCCCATGGACTTCTATATATAGAAAGGAGGTTTTTTCATTTGCATCATCCAGGAATTGTTCATTTATGTAATGTATTAGAGGTTTTCCTCTCGAAGTGGCTGATTTATAAGGTGTTGATCTCTCTTTTCTTCTATTTTTGGAGCTAGTTTCACAACATTTGGTATCAGAGCTTTGGATTCTATGGTTTCGCTACTCCAAATAGGTCATTGTGGAATTTCCGCTATAAATTTTTTCTACAAAGGCTCAAAAGCTGAAATTTGTAGAGTACGAAGCCGAAATCCTGGGGAACATCATTGCAATATTCTCGGAGTTATGATCTATGCAAGTTAGGTCTTTTTGCAGGTTCCTGAATTTAACCTAAATAGGTCATCGTGGAATTTTCGCTATAAATTTGTTTCTACGAGGTTTCAGAAGCTGAAATTTTCATAGCGCGAAGCTGAACTCTTTAGAAACCTCCTGTAAAAATTTCAGATCTTGGTTCACAATATTTTTGGAGATATGATCTGTGGAAGTTAGAATTATTTCAGGCTCCTAAATTTCATCTCAAAGAGGTGACCATGGGAAAAACATCATAACTCTCTCTCTGAGCATTGGATTTGGATTCTGTAAAAAGTGGCCGCAAGTACACAAACTGTAGCTTTTGGTATATCAATTTCAGACCCAAAGGAAGAAACAGTGACACATGGAAATTCGTAAAAATTTTCTCTACTGAACAAGTCCATAATTAGGTCATCGTGGGATATTGGGCATAAATTTGTCTTGAAGAATCCAAATCAGGTCATACCTATGGTATTTAAAAGAAGATTTAGAGGGCTACTTCAAGGCCAAATTTAATCTATTGAAGATCCAAAATCACTTAGATAATTCAGTTTCAATATCGAGCTCCTCAAAAGCAAGAAAAAGGTGTGTATTTTTTTCAAATTACATAAGTCTCGTTTGAAAAAAATTAGTTTGAATTTATTCCAAGGGCATATTGAATAATAGATATCAGTATTGGGTTCTAAAATTCCCTCTAAAAATAATTCAACACCCATTAAGCCTTTAGAAGGCTCTACTATGACTCATGAAGAAGAAGAAACATAACATGAGATATCAAAATTACAAGAGAAAGTACACCAAATTTCGCTATCGCAAAGAGAAACAAAAAATGAAATGGAAGTTTTGAAGAAAGGCATGGAAACTAAGATGGATGGTTTGAAGAAAGGTGTGGAAGCTAAGATGAATGGTTTGGAAGCTAAGATGGATAGTATGTAAGTGGGCATGGAAGATAAGATGGATGACATGGAAGCCAAAATCGATGAAAAAATAAAATACAACATGGAAAACATGAAGAATGATCTAAAAGTAGACATCAAAGGTTTGGAAAAGTTGATACAAGAAATGTTTCCTAATGGTGAAAAGATAGTAGAGGAAACTCATGATGAGAAAAAAATATATGTTAATCGTGTTTTCATATCTAATGTTGGACGGAAGAACCACCATATTCAAAAGATGGATATGAGGAAGTTTGATGGAAAGGATCCCGTAACATGGATACTACATATGTAGCAATATTTTGATCTCAATAATGTGCAAAACACACAAAAGGTACGCATTGCAACTTTACATTTAGAACAAAATACATTTGTATGGTATCGATGGCTTTTCTCCCGTAAAAAAATTGTCACTTGGTCAATTTTTACGGAGGAAATGATAGCACATTATGAGAATACAAAGAGAAACACCTTCTTTAGCTAATTGATAAATCTCAAACAAAATGGTTCAGTGGCGGAGCACATTGAGGACTTCCAAAAATTGAATATAAGGGTAATTGATATTCCAGAGGAACACAGGATTGATTTCTTCATAGGGACTTTAAAGGATAACATCGAACATGAAGTTCACGTTTGGGAACCTGATTCATTGGAGAAGGCATTCAGGTTGGCAAGAAAAATTGAATGTAAAATAATGGCGATAAGGAAGCCTACAACTCACATCTATAAGATGGAAGTGTTGCTACTCCTAGACATCCACAACCTACAAGGTTGACACCACAATAATTGGAAGAAAAAAGAGCAAAAGGGCTTTGCTACAGTTGTGATATCAAATACATTAAAGGTCATAAGTACATTGAGAAGAAATTATTTTACATATATTGTGAAGAGGAGGAAGAAAATAAAGAAGAAACTTCAAAAGGAGAGGATATACACTAGGAAGAAACCCTAGAAGAAGAAGAAATGAGTCTAACCATATCATCTAATGCATTGGTAGGAATTACCACTCCTCAAACTCTCAAGATAGAAGGACATAACAAGAAGAAAAAGGTAATAGTGTTGATTGATTCGGCTAGTACCCATAATTTTATTCATTGTAAGGTAGCCAAGGAATAGAATTGTTTCCTATACCCAGCACCAGAATGTCAAGTGATGGTTGCAAATGTGGGAACTGTTAATTTCTCTAGAAAATGCCATAATATCAAGCTAGCCATGGGAGAATATGTATTGAATAGTCCAATTCTTTCCATCCCAATGGGATGTGTTGATGTTGTACTAGGAGTACAATGGTTACAATCCTTGGGTACAATAGCTTTTAATTTTCAAGAAATTTTCTTGAAATTTTTTTCGGAAGGAAAGGAAATTGAATTATGGGGTATCGTAGGAATCCAGGAAAGATCATAAGCTCTAATGTCATAAAAAGTTTCAGAAGAAAGAAAAACGGGGCGTAATTGCACAATTATGCTCACTAGAAGTTCCAACATCAAAATCATCTATTTCTCTAGATCTCCAAAAAGTCTTGGACAATCATTCCAAGGTGTTTGATACTCCCAAAGGACTCCCACCTATTCATGATCATGATCATGCTATTCATTTGATTCCAGGAATTGTTCCTCCAAACATCAGGCCTTACAGATATCCGTATTTCCAAAAGAGCGAAATTGAATGTATGATTGCAGAAATGTTAGAGGCTGGTATAATTCAACCTAGTCAAAGTTCTTTCTCTGCTCTAGTAGTATTTGTGCACAAGAAATATGGATCATGGCACATGTTTCTGGATTATAGCGAGCTCAATAAGCTCACTATTAAAGATAAATTTCCCATTCCTGTGATTGATGAATTATTGGATGAATTACATGGAGGAATTTATTTTACCAAGTTGGATCTTCGTTCAGGATATCATCATATTAGAATGAAGATTGAAGATATTCTGAAAAAAAACATTTCGAACTCACAAGGGTCATTATGAATTTCTGGTCATGCCTTTTGGCCTTACCAATGCACCTTCTACATTTCAAGGGTTGATGAATTCCATTTCCAAACCATTCGTTAGAAAATTTGTGCTAGTATTTTTTGATGATATACTAATCTAAAACAGGTCTTGGAAGAATCATGTTCTACATATTGATAGGGTGCTCAAACTATTGGAGGAGAAACAATTATATGCAAAAACATCCAAATTTTTCTTTGGAGTACAAGAGGTGGAATATCTGGGTCATATTGTATCTCACGAGGGTCTTAAGGTAGACCCTAACAAAATTAAAGCCATTAAGGAATGGAAAGTCCCCACAACCATAAAGAAGTTGCGCGTATTTCTCAGGTTAACACGGTATTATCACAAGTTTGTTAAGAATTATGGGAGAATATCATCGGTGAACAACTGTTGCTATTGTTGTTACATGGTGTGAGTTGTTTTTACGCACTGTTACACCCTGGGTTTGCTATTTTTAGTTGTTACACCACAAAGCTGATGTTACACTATGAATTTTCAAAGCTAGAGTCACCATTTTCAAAGAAAAATCTTAAGGGCCACATGAAGTGTTTCCATGTGGACAGTTAAGAAGATCTGAGAAGTTACAATTGCGTCTAAACAAGAGTGGTGTAACCATAACAAATCTTTATTAAAAGCAATTTGTAGCAATTTCTATCTTTTTATTATTTCTGTTAGCTTAATCAACATGAGAATCACACAATTTTCATGTTTGTTTCCCTAATTTTGGGGCTTTGTAAATACTATATAAAAATATCTTAGTCTCATGAGGGGATGGGGACAGACAACAAAGATAATACTGATATTCTGATCTTGTAATCTTCAACTATTTTAATACAAGCATATATCTGGTGATGTTATTGCAATTTCTATGTTGAATTCTTAAATAATTTTCATTTTACTCCTGCACCCTGCTAGGGATGAAGGGCCCTCCTCTTTAGTAAGGATAAAAATGTTAACAGGAATTTTTTTTAAAGTGTTAGTGTGTATTTATTATCACTGTTGCACATTTTTTTATTATGGAATAGATACACTTATGCTCTTAGATTTATTATGTGTTGTTACACAGGTTAATCAATTCTATGATATTTAATTGTTGTTACATCTTTAGCTGATACTATATGGTGCATCTATATTTATTTTGAATTTCTTATGAGGTAGCATTCTTCCTTGCTGAGAGTGTTTAATTCTTGCTGTGTGCCTTTTAATTCCATGCAAGTGTGTATTTCCATTCTGCAAGAGTGATTTAATTACTGCAAGTGTGTTCAATGAAATATTTTTTTATTTTACCTGGTTGTTACATGTATCAGCATAGATAGTGAAAACGAACTTGAAATTAAAAGACCTACCTTGGTTGATAATTAATTATTTTGGTTTAGCTACTTTAGGAGTGATAAAAATGCACAAGAATTTTGGCGTTGTTCACGGGGAAGGCTGTCAATGATACAACTAGCCAACACTTTATTTTGTATTTATTTTTGATATAGTGTTGTGGAGGTTAATCCCCTCTATGGACAAAGGCGATCCCACTAGCCCTAGAGTGGTTCTAGCAAAAAAAAAGACACGCTACGATATTGATTCCTAGTTACAAAAGACAAAGCTACGATGGATAGCTTACCTCAATTCCTACGCTGCTATTGTCGAAGAAAAAGTGTTGCTTCCCATTCCTAGCTTGATAGATCACAATCCTTTCGCTCACCACGTCCGGACACCTGTACATATGCAGAGAAAAGTGACGACATACAACGTAATAATTCAAACATGTAACTATCAATTAGTCGGAAAATATTGAATCAAATTGCATTACACAAATAAGCAATACAACGATGGAACCAAAAACATAGTCAAGCATATATTAAAATATGAAAGAAAGATTACAACTGAGTTTTGACGTTGCGTTCTTCCTTCGGTAGGGCTTCCAACGAAGCGTGTCTCACAAAGCTTGTTGGGAATTTAGACAAGGCTCTCTCTCTTATGGGGTTCTCCTTGGCTCTTCTCTCAATAGTCACTCAGCTATAGTTTTCTTCCCAAATGTTTAGCTAGCTTGAAAATAGAGAGGGTAGGCTTTTATAGAGGGAGAAGGAGAGGTTAGGATCCCTATAATCATTGGGGGAGAGTCCTCTCTCTTAGGAAGGTTCCATGGGAGGTGGAAAACCACTTCCTAAACAGGGAGATCCAGAGCCAAACAACCCAACCTCTTTTTGATGATTCATACTGAAGTTGTCAGAATCAAACTTCCGCCATTCATTTTTAAAAAACATTCCCAAATAGGCTTGATGTGGGCAATACACAAGGATAGAGCGCTAGGTGGCATGGGCTTAGTGTAAATTTCCCAAGTCGGTCCAGGTGATGAACTGGCTGCTCATGCCAATGCCCAAACATATGTTTTTAGTGATTTTCTAAGGAAATGTTCTTTAGGAGAATTCTTTTCCTTATGCAGAAGGATGCCATCAAGGTGTTTTCAGGACATTTTACCGTTCACAGGTCACGGGAATGGTCCTCCAATGTGCAGGACAAGGGATTGCAGGGATGGTGACAAAATTCTGCGTAATAGATGCCCCCTAAAGCATGAGGTCCGAGAGAGAGGGAGGGGTGAAATGATTTATGAGAACACGTTCAACTGAAAGCACTACTGTTGGAAGACCTGCGAGTACAAATACAACTACTATTCTGATACATGACATGTGGTATGGGTGCAACCATCCATAATGGAGTAGAGAAATAATAAGATCCGAGGTATGGACATAGCCATCCAATAGTAGGGATCAATAAATAGACTCAGGTATGGTCGCAACCACCAATCAAAAGAGTCACAATAAGTCATAATAATACACAAAGAACCCGCAACCTAAATTTCATTAGACAAAACCCAGGGTCTTGTGCTCCATCTCGACCTGAACATAGTACAAATTCGAGCATGTGAATATGTGAGTTGAAGTTGAACATGCAAGAACATAGTCTGATTACCAGCCAATAATGAAAGACGTTAACAGACGCGAGAGAAACCACCAATAATGACAATGGATCTCAAGGTACAAAAGGCACAATCCACGACATGTGAACAGTGAGCTGACATCGAACACCTGCAGAGTCAATTGATCAAAGGCCAATGATGTGGACCTTACGTCAAGTGTGAAGAACCTACCATTAAGGCATGCAGGCTCCAAGGTACCTAAAGGGATTCTCTAGATCAATTTCTTGGATAATGAGCTGGAGTCGACAGGAAGGGACCTTGATCAAAGGTGGGCCATAATTTTTCCCACATGATCGACACGAGACAGAGGGATATGATGTTTGTGAATCAAGACCAACAAAGAATCAGAGGGAGATTGAAAACTTCAGAGGCCAACTTCTCTTGAACATATCGGTGGCACGACACCAGATTTGGTAGTATTTGACATCAAGGGATCTGAGGTCATGGTGACATGGCAAAGAGCAGATGAGTGGTCAAAAGAGATTACCCAAACCCATGGAGGAAAATAGAAAACGAGATGAGATTTCCCCAACCCGATACGAATGCAGGAAAGTGCCATGTTCAAGAGCGACATACTGCCAACATGACTACAATCTGGGTTCCATTTTCCCCCACCATTTCTGGCGAGTACCCCAATTATTTTTGAAAACAAGCTTGAAGGGGATAGCATATGCTTGTGATGTAAGTTTGTCCTTCGGACAAATCCACCCTAGTACATTTAATGAGCCTTAGGAAGGAGGAGCTCAGGTAATGTCATGGTGACGATTTCAGGGTTTAACAAGTCTGACAAAGGGATAACTCGACATCTTTTCATGTTTAGAGAGTTTGAAAATATAGTGGAAAATAAAACTCCAGCAAGGCCCTTTTCGTAAATAGTCCCTCAGATCCGAAAAGGTAGAAAAATGTGTCTGAGAGAACCTCGTAGTCGTGATAGACTAGGGTATTCCTTTTTCGTAAATAATCTATCCTAGCTCGAAAAAGGGGTAAACGTATACTAGGTAGATATCATTTCACAACCATTTAACAAGTTCAAAACGGCAAAAGTCTCAACAATCTTTTCAATTTTTAAGAGTCAAAAAAGAGCTGAAATTTGACTCCTCTTGAAGGAACGAGTGGTATAAAGGGTAGCAAATGGTTTTGATAATGGTGGAACTGCTCAGAACAAGTAAAGGTTAAGAGGCTGGCTAAGAAGACCATTCATTGCAGCAGTTCCTCAGGAATGGGTAAAACAACCAAGTGAAGGCATATGGTCGGTCAAGCAAATGGTGACGATGGAATGAAAAAGCCAAGGCTCATCTGGCAAAACATGCTGATAAAATGGCAATCATGAGAGGTAAAATGGGAATGGTTTCATTTTTACACAAGCTTGAAATCGGGAAACTCTGCTTGAAGTTGGTTTCATTTTTACACAAGCTTGAAACAAGGATAAACTATGCTTGAAACCAGTTTCATTTTTACACAAGCTTGAAACGGAAACAAACTATGCTTGAAGTTGGTTTCATTTTTACACAAGCTTGAAAAAAAGATAAACTATGCTTGAAACCAGTTTCATTTTTACACAAGCTTGAAATCAGGAAACTCTTCTTGAAGTTGGTTTCATTTTTACACAAGCTTGAAACAAAGATAAACTATGCTTGAGACCAGTTTCATTTTTACACAAGCTTGAAATGGAAAAAAAATATGCTTGAAATGATTTGCATGCCCCCAACATGGTGACTCAATTCGAGGTGTACATGCCCCCCAAGCTTCAGTCCATAGGAAATGGAGTGAAGGTTCGAAAACGAGATCAAGATAAAGACTCAACTGCGATTTTATGAGATCTTACAAACACTCGAAATGAACGGGAATGAATTTCATTGTTTTAACGAGGTTGACACACTATAGGAACAATCCTCGAAATACGTTGTTTCATGTTTTAAGGAGCTTGACACAAGAAAATGAACTATGCTCTGTGACACCTTGTTTCATTTTTTAAGGAGCTTAACACAAGAAAACGAACCGTGCTCTGATGACAACTGATCATGATGAATAAGAAGTCATGGCTTCCAAGAGTTCCGTACCGGATGGGAGAGCAAGACCTTGGAAATCAGGACCCAATGCCCCCAGCACACGATGCACAATGGCATTATCATTGATTGCGGGCATGGGATAGGTAGCCACATAATTAACCTGCAGCGGGGACTATGCAACCAGTGGATAAAGACTCGGAAGGGACGATGGTGGACCAGATGTCATGGTAGGACCAAAGAATGAAAGTTGATCAATGGTCACGATCTAGCCTTTGTGTGGGAAATATATCATACGAAAGAGGGATGAGACAACTGCCCCCATGACATAAGTATAGTCGCGCCCCAAGACTAAATTAAAATCAAAGGGGCCTGGAAAAACCATCACGTCTATATGGACGGTTTTCCCACCCAAAATAACAGGAAACTTCGGACGGATCCCTAACGGTTGACTATTTCCTCTGTTAAAAGCCAAAAGATTCTGGGTAACAGGCATAAGCGGTGGAGAACCAAAAGCTTGCCAAGTAGTGGAAGACAGAATACTAACAGACGCGCCTTCATCTATAATAGTGCTAGGTATGACCAAATCAAAGGTTTGTACCATTATCTCAAAAGGCACATAAGATGGAAGGCGGTACCCTGAAAATTGACTCCAATCAAAGGAAGTGACCAAACTACTTAGGGGGGATACCATCGAACTGAGAAGGTTGTCCCCCGGTGTTACCGAAGTAAGAGGAACACTCTTCTGGACCTCCATCACGAGAGTCGGAGGAGCATCTTCTTGCATTATACGGATGGATGAATCTTTCACCACGTCCAAGGAATCTGAAGAAACAAGAAGATCGTGGAGGGGATGAGACCCACTCTCAACGGAAAAGACCTGATGAACCATAGGTGGGATTAATTCGACCGATTCCACGTCCAATGGTTGGTTGGGAATGGATTCCTGAATCTAAATTTGTAGGGGAGTGGGATTGACCGAAGATGAATCTTGATCGATCATTGAATCAACTAGCTTAGGAGTCAAAGAAAGCTTCTAGTAACCAGCGGGAAGGCAAGGTACAAAAACAGTATGGTTGTCCCATACTCTCTTGGCTTCATCCATGTATGGACAAAGGTGAACGGGATGATTCCCTTCACACAACTTACGGGGATTGGTAAACTTACCCTGTTTCTTATGAGTCTTATCAGAGCTAGTCAAAGATGTGCCAATACTATGACTTCCAGAAGCCAAAGGTAATGGCGGGCGGCTGTTGGACCATGCTTCAAGTACCTTGGGAATACCAGGGTAGTCTAAAAAAAAATGGTTACTTTTGCAGAGAATGCAAGGGAATTTGACTTTCTGTGGAAGCGTGGATGGTTCGGCAAGGGAAAGCTTCTTAGGCGAAATAGCTACAGTATTAGCCTCTCACTTATCTCACTTCTTCTTCTTTGTATTCTTCTTCTTCTTCTTAGCCACCTCGTTACTGGAGTCCAGAATTTCACCAGGCGAAGTAGAAGAAGAGGACGAAGAAATAGGCGAAGAAGGGGAGAGGTTCACCTTAGAAGAAACATGATGTTGTTCAGGTGGAGGAGATGGCTATATGGTGGACGGAACATTCGGGACCACCGAGGTTGAAAATAACCATACAGGCAATCCAACAGTTAAACCAAGCAGGGACAACGTTGCTATATAAGGAGCACCAACATTCCCAAAATTAGGAAAAGTACCAGGAGTCCCTTTAGAAGGGATTCCTGGGTTAGTGATCTCTGGAAACGTTGCCATCAAAAACTACTTTTAAAACAACACCCTAAGGAAACTAACTTTAACTAGGAATATTTTGTGGGTAGTTAGTTTTTAAGACATTGAAACAAAACTCTACCATTTCATATTTTAAGAGTCAAGAAACAGGAAAAAGGTGACTCTATCACTTTTAAGTTGGAAACGAGCATGAAAGGACAAGTGCTCGATGATATTTTAGAATTTATGGATTCATTAAAGATAAAAAATGACTGCTCAGGTAGTTTAGGTAAAAGGGTGTACTAGGTTTCCATGAACTGCCATATACACCTTGGTTATAAGATGAAATAAGAATCAACCAAGGACTTGACGTACGTGCAGGTAGTCTCCCCGAATACTGTGTTCGGTGTATCACTGTTACAAGGCGGCAGACTCGACTTCCTACGGATAAAGGGATTGCAACCTAGAGGGGTCTCCCTTTATATACTCAATGGTACGGGGAGCACAAGTCCATACTAGTGCTGTCTGTGGCTAGATGGCAAGCGACAACTGCTAGGCTTAAAGACACCGAAACATGTCTCTAACTTAGACCACTAAATATTCCGTTAGGTTTCAATGTTTCCTTAGGTTAATTCGGTAAATTTTAAAGTTGATCTTCAATTTACGTTTCAATTCCAAGGTCCTAACAAATGTTGGATCTCACAAATTCCCTAAATGCAAGCTACATGCCAAAGCAATACCATTATGTTCAATGAAAGGCTATCTACGAGAGAGTTAAAAGCTTCCAAGTGATAGTAGTAATATGAACATACAAAAACATCCACTACTGAATCTGATGCAAGCTAATGAAACTGAAAAACTCTTCCCTAGAATAATATAATGCTAGAAATGCAAAATATTTTCCAATTTTCACTATGCTAATCAAGAATGCAATTTTTTTTTTTTTTGTATTTTTCAATATATCAGATCAAGTGCACTAAATGACATGAAAAATGAATCAAAACACCAATTTGAGAATGGTGAAGTGAGAGCTGAAACAAAAAAATTTCTGTCAACTCAAAACAAGCCCAACAAGACTCAAACCAATGATGAAATCCCACAAATCAAATAACGATCTCAACAGAGACCCAAACAAGTTGTGTAATCTAGGCTTGGAGTGACGAGATTAAAAATTAACGAAAGAGAGGACAATCACACAATTAATGCAATCACTCAAATGGATCCAAGAAGCTGAATGCAGAGAAGCAGAAACGAAATTGACTAGGAAACCAAGGACCCAAAACTCACATGGGAGGCTCAGCAGGCTAAAGCACCTAGAAAACCTAGGGCTGAAAAGAAAAACTGATAGAAAAGGGCAAACAACTGAAGGATAAGGGATAATCTCAGTTAAAAAAAAAACCAAAGCATTCAAACCAAGCTAAGAAAACACCCAGAGACACCAATATGGACCAAAAACTCCAAAACAAGGAAAACCCTAGCACCTACAGGAATTGGCATGACTGTCTGCCTGTAATCTACACCAGACAAGGGATGGCGTGAGTGATAAACTGGAAAAAAGTGCCATTTGGCATGACTGTCAGGCTGGAACCCACATCAATCAAGCCAACCTTGAAAAGATGAAAATTTTGGAAAAACAGAGGTCAAATTGATCCTTTGGGGCTGAACAGGGGTCTTAGACTCAGCAAAGATTATTAGAAAAGCAAGCTAAGCAAGAAAAGAGCAAGAAGATGACCTAAAGGATGAAAGATAAACTCACACTGATCCCTAGTGGAGTCACCAATTTTTTATGGAGGTTAATCCCCTCTATGGACAGAGGTGATCCAGCTAGCCCTAGAGTGGGTCTAGCAACAAACAAGACACACTATGATATCGATTCCTAGTTACAAAAGACAAAGCTACGATGGATAGCTTACCTCAAGTCCGAAGTGCTGCTATTGTTGAAGAAGAAGTGTTGCTTCCTGTTCCTAGCTTTACCAATCACAATCCTTTCGCTCACCACGTCTGGACACCTGTACTTATGCAGAGAAAAGCGACGACATACAATGCAATAATTCAAACATGTAACTATCAATTAGTCGGAAAATATTGAATCAAATTTCATTACAAAAATAAAAAATACAACAATGGAACCAATAACATAGTCGAGCATATATTAAAATATGAAAGAAATATTACAACTGAGTTCCGACATTGTTTTCGTCCTTCGGCAGGGCTTCCAGCGGAGCGTGTCTCACAAATCTTGTCAGGAATTTAGACAAAGCTCTCTCTCTTATGGGGTTCTCCTTGGCTCTACTCTCAATAGTCGCTCAACTATATTTTTCTTCCCAAATGTTCATCTAGCATGCAAATAGAGAGGGCAAGGTTTTATAGAGGGAGAAGGAGAGGTTAGGATCCCTATACTCATGGGGGGAGAGTCCTATCTCTTCGGAAGGTTCCATGGGAGGTGGAAAACCACTTCCTAAATAGGGAGATATGGAGCCAAACAACCCAACCTCTTTTTGATGATTCATTCTGAAGTTGTTAGAATCAAACTTTCGCCTTTAATTTTTAAAAAACATTCCCAAATAGGCTTGGCGTGGGCAATACACAGGGACAGAGCGCCAGGTGGTGCGGGCTTAGTGTAAATTTCCCAGGTCGGCGCGAGTGATGAACTGGTTGCTCGCGCCAATGCCCAAACATATGTTTTTAGTGATTTTATGAGGAAATGTTATTTAGGAGAATTCTTGCTCTTATGCAGAAGGATGCCATCAAGGTGTTTTCAGGAAATTTTATTGTTCACAGGTCATGGGAATAGTCCTCCAATGTGCGGGAAAATGGATTGCAGGGATGGTGACAAAATGCCGTGTAACATATAGTGTCTCTAATTTTATAGGAATTGGGCAACAATATGAGAGTGATGTGCAGGTTCTTAGGAACCATAATAAACCTACAAGAAAAAGGTGTTGATCAAAGAACAATAAAAATATTGATCATGGGAGAGTAACATTTATTCAAGAATTGATCTCAAAAGTGAAAAGGGATCAGTCAACATCACATAGGGACATGAGGAAAAAAGGCCCACAAAATTTTACTACCTCTATATAAAAATTAGGAGTATTTGGTTCCTCTGTTTCAAGATCCCATTCTCCTCTAACTAGCCTACAAACTCACAATTATGTAAAATCAACTCAGGAACAACAAGGAGGAACTAGTGGCTAGGATTTTGGATTAGAAGGACAAGGAGAAAACAATGGGAAATATCAAGAACTAGAATTAGAAGACCATTATTTTACTTTCCAATAACTAGAGTCAGGAAGTGTTGTAAAACAACCAACCCCAGAAAAATCTAAGCAATTATCACAAGAATCCCTATCCATAGAAAATTTAGCCAAAAAATATTCATAAGGACCTTCACTAGAACTAGAATTAGGAGAAATTCCAATGGGGGATAACAAAACAAATAATGGGATAGATGTTGCTATTACCACTTTTGAATTCCCAATAGGTGATATAAGGGGAGACCCCCCCCATGAAAAATATCCCTCTTTCAGTTCTTCCATATTTTTAGGGATTGATTGTAGAATCTATTGATACTTTTCTATTTGAGTTTGATGTTCTATGTAGGAGATATGATTACACTTCAAATGCTCAGAAATTAAAACAATTTCTTGCCATTATGAATGGAGCAGTGTTAAGATGGTTTATGGGACTAGGGCCTGCCACTATCTGAAAAAGGGGAGATATGAAGACTACGTTTATGGAAAAATACGAGGACTATTGCCGAACCAGAAATTTAAGAGAGGAGATATTTAGAATAACACATAGGGAAGAAGAAATGTTGGAATATTATGTAGAACGGTTCCATTATAATAAAAAAAGGTCTAAACATGGTGATTTGCATCCAGATATTTTGAAGACAATATTTATTCAAGGAATGAGAGATGATTGCCTTGACATATTGAACATGTTAGGGAAAGGAGATATATACTAAGAGCCATAGGAAGAAATAATAAAAATTTTCTTAAGGTGTTCGTTAGGATCGTCACAAAGGAGAAGCATGGCACATGATGCCTCTATCAAAATACAGAATTCTGCAAATGGAGGTGTGACTAGAGATGAGATTGGAAACTTGTTTGAGAATCTCAAGTCTGATCCTCCAGGACCTTATCTAGCCAATTGATGACAGAGCAAGTGAAAAAGGCACATAATGAAGTTGATAAGGCCTTGGTCATGTTCTACCCAAAATATAAAGACAAACATTCCTTGAAGGAATGCAGATTCAACAACATTAGCTTGTGTAATATTTGTGTCCTAGAGAATTCTATAGGATAATGTAAGGAGTTCCCGAGACTGAAGGCAACACTCAGGGAATTAGGCGATGAGTTTCAATATTCTTACTTTATTGGGTCTAGGAATACTTGGAAACCAAAACCACCAGCTACGTCTCAACATTTTTCTTTTAATCGATGGAATAATATATATAATACTTGGTAATTTCGATGGAAATATCCCACTCCTCCTCTAGCTCAATTTCCTTCACCATGGAACCAACAATCTCCTTCTCCACCTTTTTAGTATCCTCCATTTCAGCCATACTCTTGGCCTCAGAATTTGAGGGGAATATTTTTAGGCCCAACCCCTCCTGTGCTACCAATGAAACAACAATTGCAACTTCCACCTCTTGCATCATCTTCTACCACTGCTCCCATATATTCTGTTGTACTATTCAATAGCCCCCCCATTTATTTTTATAATAATTAATATTGTAATAATAAATTGGGACCCTTTAAATTTTATTTCCAGAAGTCTTAGCAAGTAAGAGTTTTACCTTAGATTATATTAAAGCATTGAGCTAAGTAAATTAGGACCAAGCACTTCAAGCTTTATCGCAAAGCGCAAAATCCACAATAACCCAGATTAATCATAAATCGGAATCTGCAAAATGCAATCAGTTAAACCCTTTTATAAGACCAAATGTAGTATTGAGCTCTTTATAACTTAAAGGACTTGAAATATTTCTTAATTCTATAAAGTGCTTGTCTCAATGAAACAATCTTTCGCATAAGGAAAAGCCACTCAAAAAGTCAATAAATATACCATGCATCGCAAATCACATAACATAAATGATTGTTGAAATAACATAACCGCGACCTTGCAATACTGTGACAGTCAGATATATCAACCTTGTGATATTGTAATATTGCGAGATATTACGATTGCAACTTTATTATATTGTTATTTTGAGATATTGTGATTTATCGCAATCACAAGATAAACATCACACTTAGGTCAAACCAATTTGAAATATCGTTCAGGATTTGCGATGTGATTTTTGACAAGACTTGAAAGGAACACGTAGAACTTAATTCATAATTAATAAAAATTAGCTACATTTTCTCTTTTAAAAGCTCGAGAATATTTGTATCTGTTTGCTTGTGTTTGCAATAAAAGTCTTGTCCTTATTGAATTTACTGTGTTAATTTAGTTTTCGCTATCATTTTTGCTTTACGTTCATTCTATTTTCTCTATTGCTCAATCTCAGGAAACAATGCTCAGAAATTACTAAGAAAGGAAAAAAGACAGTTCAGGCTTCTAGATTCAAAGACTCAAAAATTTCATCTGCTCTTTAGTGATACTACATGCAACAAAGATGGTGGAACTACATCATGGGAAGCCATGTATAATCTACTAGAGGATGAAAATCCAAAGGTACTAGAATTAAAAGCAATAGCTGATGCTAAAATCTCATCAGAAGTTTCCTATTTTGAAGCAAGATGTTCTTTCCTACACAAGATAGCTGCAAGGCCCAAAATCCTGCAATACACGGATATGGTGAAGTGGATTAAAGACAATGTAGATATCTCAAACAGGACATTCAGGAATTCAAGACAGGAAATCATGGGGTCATTTTGATCTGTATTTATGCAGGAATGCAATAAAATACATAAATATACATAAACACAGAGATGCAACGGAAATATTACTTCATTTCATTAATATCATATAACAGAAATATGCTTACATACATAATGGAAATAAACAGCTAGGGCGTTGGTGGGCTTATCTCTGAGGAGAGATGTGATGGCTAAATGACTCTGAACTTTGTTATAATGAGGCTCAAGGGTATATTTATTATTAAGAAATAATGGAAAACCATAAACATCCAAAAACCTAACCGTAGGAGATGAAGTGCCAAAACTATGGGCCCCATTTAGGTAAATTGGCGTTTCAACTTCTCGGGGACGTAACTTTGGCAAATGATCTCTGTTTGACGCGCACCATACCTCGTTAGAAAGATCGATCTGAGGAATACAACTTTATATGTGAGCAAAATTGGTCCATGGAACCATTTTTCTAACTTTTTTCCCAAAAAACATTGTTTAGGTCCTCAAAACAACTTCGGAAGCTCAGGACCCGAAAAACTACTAAAAATAGTAAGTTGTGCCGAAACTAAAAAACTAAAAGAAGTGATGGTGGGGGTTCAAATGGAATAGGTGGTGGCCACCAATATCCACCTAGATCACATTTAACTAAGACAATTTCTGCATAATGTATCATCTTCCAGAACCTCAAAAGCCCTATGACAAAGCTTTCATTGAGAAGTTTATAAAATAAAATGAAGACCCGATAGATGTCATGCAGACGTGGAGGTCTAGTTCTAGAAAATTCAAATGGGATAAAATTGGTATGTACCTAATTTCACCCTTATCAGTCCCACATATTTATGTATCTATGATGATGTGTAGGCTTTTTGAAAAAGCTGACAGTACCAATTTTTCTATGGAATGGATTCCATTGATTGAAGTGGTTGTTAATGCCACAATTATGAATTGGAGTTATATTTTTTCTGATAATTTGGCTATGGAAATTATACAGTATAGACACAACAGAGTTGTCTCTACTCAAGTTATCCCTCCATTTTTTATGAGTGCATATGTAATGGATGCTATTTTTTTTTTTTTCAATATTTTCTAATGTGGGTTGGAATTAGACTCTTAAAGACCCTACTCCTATCCATGTGTATCATAATAGTTTGTGGGAATTGTAATTTCGGCCCCGTTTTTATAATATTTGTCAAATTATTATGTTTCCAATATATCAAACCATTTTTTATGTAAAATCCCCAAGTCTTTCAGAAGAATAAAAGATAGACATCTTCCCGGTGGCAGGATAGTTTGGTGAAGAAACATTTACTTATATCAAAGTTTTTGGGAGTATTAAAGCTCTCCATGTTCTTTAATATTATGTTCCTGATAAGTTAATAGCAAGAGAGATTGCATATCAAACAGTAGGGGAAGGTATTACCCAAACCCTAAAAGACATAAATAAATATATCTGGCCATTTTTTCTAATGCAATGTGGTTCTTTTCCATTATTTTATTTTGGACACGCAGTTAAAGAAATACAAAATATTTCATGCTTGAATATGGCTAGTATGCAAAAATGACAATATAATCCCAACAAAGTCACTCAAAAATTTACTGTTATGGTTAAAATCAAACATTTCATTCACGAGAAAGATGAATTTTATGATCTATTTGAAAAGGCCAAGACATTCTCAGAGGTCTTACATTTGGAATCAATCAAATTAACCCCAGCTAACCTCAATTTTTTTTATATATATAGGAATAAAATATTGAGAAGGGTCCCTTTAGACCTATTGCAAATTGAGGAAACAAGAGTAGAGCCTACTCCCAGTACAAGCCTAGAAAATAATTTCGATCACAATTATAATAAAAAATATCTAGAGAAGTTAATTCAAGGTTCAAAATTTTCTGAACATCAAATCTCAGAATCATGAAGAAAACCCTAAGGAAAGTATTGAGAAGGATACATAAAAAAATAATGGATAAACGACCAAATATACCTTGGCTGAAGAACAATTGGAAATTTATTATACACAGGTTGAAACACAAACGATCAGAGTCAATGATCTGGATAAAGAATGGAATGAGAGCAATTTAGGAAAAATCTCCAAGTACAACAGATGGAGACAGGAATAGAAGGAACTTATGGATTGTAGACCCCTAAATAGACTTTACAAGTTATAGATCCAAAATCATATGTTGAAATAATCACGACCTACCCAACGTCATAAATTGTTTTAACAATTGAAGAGATACCCCCTCTAGATATATTTTATAGTCCAGCACACAAAGTAGTGCTAAGGAGACAAAAAAATAAAAGAAAGCTCGATTCATCAGTAGCAACTCCAGAGAACGATTCAATGGATGTTGTATGGAAAGACACCCCCATTGATCCTGTTCTAGCTCCTAGAGACATCCCTAAGTTGTGAAGGACCAGCGCCTAGGTCATCTTAATACCAAGAAGATATAAGGGGATTTTCAATGATAAATGGCCAGTATCTTCTTGTTCAAAAACAATTTTTATGATTTTATAAATTGCGACCAAGTTCTCGAGAAAGAAATGAATACACATCAATACCTGATAGCAAGCAATTAGGGTCTTGTGGAAATATTATCGAAGCAGAATATAAATCTACAAGCTATGGAAAGGGGCAGATTGTGAAACGCAGCACGCAGATATAAAAGTGTATAGAGTGGAGTGAAATGTAGAAATTTTCTGAATAATGAAGATTTATCCACCGATATTATCCTGATCACATATCAATTTGAATTCATATGCAACACATAATCTCTTCTACTCAGATCATCACACATGCGGAAATAAAACAAGCGGTATGCGATCAAAAGATCATCAAAACATCACACACATTACACAGTATGTATGGGGAAAGCTTATAGCTGAAAACCCCTCAGCTATTGTGTATATTATAATGGAGAGAACATGTAACATTACATAGTACAATACTCCTCACAAGTACTCAGTACTATATCATGAAGTTACACACAAACTAGCTTGGTTTTGAACAGGTCACAGGTTCAAAACTCATCCACTAATTTCCTGCCTCTATTGTGAAATCAAGGTTGGTCTAATGAGAGATCCAAGGTTAGAATCTCCTTGGCTTGACAGCGCAATCATCATTGGAAATTCCTCCAAGTGTGGTGCAAATCTCATGCACAACTGATGTCACAACTGATAGCTATCTCAACCCTTTCATCTACCTCTTTCACTGGTCTCCACTGAACTGTCCATGCACTGTAGTGAATTGATGTGTTCTTGAGTTGAATAATGAGTTAATAATTAGTGAATTAAATAATATTTAATTCACTCCACTCATTACTAGTTGATTATCTAGTTAAACTAATCACAACTAGTTCAACTAAGTTAAACCGAACACAACTCCACCAACTGTCTCATCAACTCCACCAAACTTCTGCCACTGAAGTCCTAACTGAAGTCAACCATGCATGAGCTCACCAAACCCCTAGGAATAGCGTAATTCCTCTGTCAGATGCATGATCCACTTCCATAGCTCGAACTGAAGTGCTCCAAGAGAGTAAACTGAAGTTTAGAGTCCAAATATTATTAAGGGTAAATAATATTTGACTTTCCTATTTTTAGCTAGGCAGTCTAAAAATAGACTTCGACCTAAATGTCTAAAAATAGAGGTCCATCTATTTTTACCAACATGACCAATACTCCAAGAATAGCATACTGCAACTCCCATACCATGCTCCATATGTCTAAAAATAGACATAGTTTGAAAATAGACTTTGCGCCAAAAATAGCCTGCGGGCCCACTTAGTGAAGGCGACTTCATTTCACTAAGCTCCATCATCTTGCTGCATTTTCAACATGAAAATGGAAAAAAATAGAGAGGTTATTAACCACAGATAGGCTTAACATTTCCTAAGAATCTATCTGCAGTCAATATAGAAGAAAGAGGATACATGAAGTGAAACATATGAAAATAACATCATAGCCCTGAGCCATATTTAAAGCACCATAGATTAATGACATGAGTATCTGAAAAAGATAAATTCATCCCAATTAATCATGTACTCACATTCCAGAATCAAATGACATATAACACAGAAGTAATGAAGAGATGCAAAAACGTTTTAGAAGTACAAACTGCAACTAGTCTCACAATGAATCCATTTCACAGCAAGATTATTTCATTATATTCCCATTGGGATTCTTCAACATGACATAGAGGAAATCCTGAAAACTTTACAAAAATGGAATTCACTAATAACAGTTTCTATTTTCCAAATCCGGAACCCTCTTTTGTACTTCGGGTCCTCCTTTTATATTTCTTCCCTTTCTATTGTTATTAGAAGATATTTTTGGATTAACATGAGCTCTTGGAAATATCTTCTTTGTCAGCTGTCTCTATCAAAATAAAAAACTGATGATGAGGAAGAATGCCTCTCATCATCTCTGTGGTGGCTTTTGCATGAGTGCCAACCAAAAATAAAACAACATGAACATAAAATAAGAAGTGCATAGGGTGAAATGATGATTTCACCGATATTACAAAAGTAAGAAAATGAAAGTAAAAAGGCTATGAGGGCCAGAACATGATTATCATTTTTTGGTGGAGCAAGGTGTAGCAGTGGCTAACTGGGTTGGAAGCACCGAGGATGCAGATGAACCAACTTTGTGCTTCTGAGGTGGTGGAGACTGAATGGATGGTGTGACGGCTGGAGCATTTGTAAAATTACTACAATTCTGCCAGATGACCACTCCTAGAAAATGCATTGTGGAGAAGGTCTCCAGGGAGGCTTACATATCCATTAATTCTGAATAATCCACATGCACGATCAAACGTTGTCTGATATGGAAGAGAAGGGAGATTTATTTCCCAAGGGTAGCAACTATTGTTTCAGCCTTCAGGCGAGTGGTTTTCTCATAAGGGAGATTTGTCTGATTCATAACCACTGCCAACTTCTCATCATAATTAGTTAGACTTGGTAAGGAAGCAGTTTCAGAATCACAACATGAGGGGAGGCCTTCTCTTACTAGCTCATTCCACTCCTCTTCAAACCTTCCTATCCCCTTAGCGACACAATCCAGACCACTCAACGTGTTCACACGTGTTGTCTCTTTCTCGATTATCCGCCTGATTTCCATTATGCCCCTGAAACGGTCTTCAATTCCTTGCGTGGCCAACTCCTCAGAGCGTAAACCATTTAGGTATGAAATGTATCTCTTGGCCATGGCTAACTTGGTCTTGGCTTCAGCCTGCCCTTCTTGCAATTTCTCTTTACATGACTGGACAACAACTTTCTTTTCGTTCATCAACAGGAGGTAGTCCCAACATTTCCTTACCTTTGTTCTGATATCGGACCAGATGAGACACCTGGATTCAAGGAGAGTCACGTTCCCTTTCATGCGGTTATTCAGATCCCTGATAACCTTGTCTTGTAGCTTCTTCTCCTTCTTAGCCTCTTCCACCTCTACTTGCAGAGCCACTATGATTTTATTATTCTGTTCCACCCTAGCCATCAACTCTTGAACCTTCTATTGAGCAGTGTGAGTTTGTTTCTCTGAAGCCTCGAGGTCCGAGAGGGCCTTAGTTAACTGTGTTAAGGTAGCATCGGCCGAGTCCCAAGTTGGATTTGTGCAAACATGAGTATCCCATTTCTCTTGTAAGTCAGAGAATCTCTGTCTGAGGGCAACCAGCTCTTTGACCGTTTTAGCATTCTCATCTCTTTCCCAAGCGAGGATATCAGTAAGGGTCATCTTTTCCTTTTCTTCTTGATCCAATTCCTTGGGCCACACATAGTCCCCTTGAGGAATTTTAAGCCTCTTCTTCAACTCTGAATTTTCAACTTCTAAATCCCGGATGATTTTCGTCCAGATCACTCATTATTTTCCTGAGATGATGAAGGTTGTTGTTGACCCCCCTGGCATTTGTCCTCTCCTTCTTCAGATTATCCACCACCTACTTATGTTTATCTTTGAGTTTTCCAAAAGCAAGCACCAGCTTTACGACCTCGTCTCTTAACATATCTTGAATGCATTGATGTAAACCTAGTTTATCAATCAAGGGAAATTGTGACAAATTCACTGCTACCTCCAACGCCTTGTAGCTGACTTCATTAGTGGTGGGTTCCAACACTGCTTCCGTGATAGAAAATATCATATGTTATTTGTCCATGTCTAGTTTTGTATTGAGCTGAGTATGGTACTTGTCTACGAAGCTCGCTAATTCTTCCCGAAGCTTCTCCCTCACAGTCATGTTTCTGCTTTTGATTTCTTCTCTCACCTCGGCTCTGCTTACCGAAGTGGCTTGTGATAACCTAGAAGGTTCTGAAAATGACGCTCTATCATAGTTTACTTTGAAACCTTCCTTGCCTCTATCAGGTTCCCTGTACCTGACTAACTCTTCCAGGGGTAGTTCATCCCAAAAGATCTATACCTCGTCACTTTTTTTCTTCTTGGAGGGATGAGATCCCTCCCCTGTATACAATCCCTCTGGTTCTGAAAACTTAGCTTCGTCAGTATGCCCTTTTATTCTTGTGCCTGCTGAAGTGGTGTCGCCTCTTACCTCCGCTGTTGAAGACTCGGCCTCCATCTGCAAAGCCAAAGGCCATGTGTCAAGGTTAGCTCTCCATTCAATGAAGGGCCTAGTCTCATGCACATATGCAGTGGACCTAATCTTCCTTTCCGTACTTGATATAATTCCTTTAGGGTCGTAGGGCCAAACTTAAATCCATTCCCTGAAGCATCGTTTACACTGTGGAGAGAGCGTGTCTTGAATTAATAGTAAAAGGGACGACGGTAGTAGGAAGCTTGAGGATATAACCTTTCTTAGAGGGGACAAAGTGGAATTTGTCAGCCTTCATGGTCTAACGGATGTACTTGAGGGCGAAAACCCACATGGCATGAAACAACGGTAGGTGGTAAGGAGGAACATCTACTCCATAAACCCTAATCTCGGTATAATCATCAAACAGATACCAATCCCCTATGCTTTCTTCCTCGCCAAACTATAACCAGTCTTTTTTCTCGGGAAAAATCCTAGGTGGGGGACTGTCATGAATTAGGGTATAGGTGATGGACATGAACTTGTTCAGGAACTTTGAGTAACCCCTCCCATTAGGCTGCTACCGAACTGAAATGTTCCACTCAAAGATAGTTATGGGCTGGCCGTTTGTTCTGGAGAGCTTTTCAAGGCCCAAAGCTTCAAACTTTTCAGAATGCTCGAAGAGAAATAGGTAAAAAACCAACGAGCAAAAACGAAAAGCCCCTGAGGAGGACATTTCCTGAAATTGGGTCTGGATAGCCGAAGCTAGAAAGGTTGGAATATCTAGAACAACCCCTAGTTGAGACATGAGCCAGAGGAGAGCTATACACTATTTAGACACCCTTTCAACCTCCCTAAGACCTAATAACCCAAATATGAGAGCGAGAACCGGCTGGAGGCCACTGGCAAACGAGGTTAAGGGTACCATATCTGAAGACGGAAGGGAAGTAAGGTGGGAATTTGAGATGGAGGAGAGGAACTCGCTCTGTTGCTTCCAGGGTAGTTTAGAGAACTGGCGTGACAGGGATAACTCAGTGAATGTGAAATATTCCGGGCTGTTTGGGAAACGAAGAGCATTCCTGATGAGCTCAGGGGAAATTCGGAAGACCCTTTTTCCCTAAGCCGAGAGGAATACCTCTCTACGCTTGTCATAGGCATCTTTGAGCCAACAAATTAATTCTATAACTGGAAATGTGGTAGGAGCTACCTGATAGTACAGGCCAGATCGAACGACTCAGAACAGATCTTGGCCTTTCACATGACGTTCTAGTAAGTTAGGCCGGACGTGGGAAACACTGAAAGGGTACCGCGGGTCACGAATGTGAGCCTGCATATCAGTAAGGGGGTCAGGTTTGGGGATGGCCCTAAATTCACGTGCTTTGTGAGTTTCATGTTTAGATTTCTTAGACTTGACTCTCGAGACAACCATTTTGAAAGAGAAAAGGAAGGAAAAACATAAGCAATGGAAATGGCTATTTACCTGTGACTGTGCGGGAGAGAACCAAGAAGGAAAATGACGCGGGGAGGGAGCTGAAAGTGACTTTCTCCTGAAATCCAGACTTTAATTGTGGGGCGAAAATGTAAAAATGAGTGATTTACCCAAATGAGTCTCTAGTGGGGTTAAAACAGGCCGATTTTACGTAAAATGAGGCGGGTTTGACAACTAGGAGGGCTAACATCCTAATGACGTCGACACTGAGGCACGTGGCACAGGGCTATTTTTTGTTCAGGACCGAGTAGGTGTATGCCATGAGCCGGGATTAAAACTGGTACTGGTCGTGTACCAGGTTCCCTAATATACCGTACCTTCACCTTAAAGTGTTCCACTTGTGAATTCTGGGGGGAGCTTGAGAAGTCCCTCCGTGCTGTGCCTTACACCCATGGAATGGATGAAATGTAGACCCACTATACTGTGATGTCATGCAATTCTGGGGGTCGAGTCTCCCATCTCTCCGTGTTTCCCTTGGTACCCCCGGAATGGTTTCACGTGGCTGCGTCATTTGACACTTAACCTATTATATGGCCCACTAACCTTTGTGCTTAGTTCAAACTCCTTTTCCAATGTATTTCTCCTGTCATATTTTGTGCAAAGGGACCGCGTGCATTTCCTTTATGTGGCTTTGCTTATATATATCTTACCATAGTGTCCCTATACTTGCTTTCAAATTATTTTCTTACCGATCCTTTTGTAATGAGGGATACCATGACAACATTGGCTCCACTTGGGGATGGCACGTTCATCTTGGGACGTGTCGAGAACTTCGCAGACCACTTGCCATCTATTCTGTAAAGATTTAGGTACCTTCAAAATTTGTAAAAGCATGATCATGAAGAAACCAACATCAACTTAGAGAAAATGAAAATGATGATTACTTGTATGTACACTATAATACAAAGGTCCCCCGAACCTGGCTCAAGCTTGAAAATAGGGCTTCAGAAACTACCCATTTATGGGCATCTCAATCACATCACCTTCCAAATTTTCCAATATGAAGGTGTTGTTTCCTTTAACCTCAACAATTTTGAATGGTCTGAACCACAAAGGGTCAAAATTTCCATGTTTTCCTTTGTCTGCTCTTCTGATATCCCACCTCAGTACCAAGTCACCTGTGAGTAATTCTTTGTCTTTGGCATGTTGGTCAAACAGTTCTTTCATTTTCTCTTGATACTCTGGTAACCGTTCATTCACCTGACAGCAAGTCTCATCTAACTCGACCAACTGATTTATTCTCCGGGTTAGATCATTAGGCTCTTCCTGGCTGTCTTGTAGGAACCTAGCCACAAGCAAGTCCAGTTGTATTGGAAAAAAAACTACTCTACCATAAACTAGTTCATATGGAGATTTACCTGTTAATCATTTATTTTTTATTCTGTTTGCCCACAGTGCGAATTTTAACTGAGAATCCCAGTTCTTCTGGCTTTCTTTTATAGTCTTCTTTAGTGCTCTTACCAGTGTTTTATTAGAATACTCATCCAGTCCATTTCCCTAAGGATAATAGGTTGTGGAATTCCCAAGGGTAATATGGTATTGCTGACATAAATTAGTGAATTTCGCAGACTTAAAAGCTTGATCATTATCTGTCACAATCTTCATCGAGCAGCCAAACCTAAATATGATGTTCTCCTCCAAGAACTTGATCACCACTATATCAGTTGCGTTCCTTGCTGGCGTGGCCTCTACCCACTTCATAAAGTAATCAGTAGCAGTTAGTATCCATTTATGTTTCCCACTGGATTGGGGATGGATTTCTCCTATGAAATCTATCCCCCATTGCTGAAAGGGCTCTTCTATGTGTATTGGGATCATAGGGAGAGGGGCAAAATTCTACTTCTTAGCAAACATCTGACATTTTTCACAAGCCCTGACTTGAGCATGTACATCCCAAAATAATTTGGGCCAGTAAAAGCCAGCCTTCAATATTTTATGACCACCAAAAATGCATTCGTGGAACTCAGCGATAACTTCCTCCACTTCTCTTTCTGTTAAGCACAGGAGCAAGATTCCCGAGGGATCTTTCCAATATACTCTGCCATTAGCGATGATGTACTTATGTGACTTCAGTATTAACGTTTGATATTTAGCCCTATCAAAGCTTAGTGGGCATCTGAGATTCAAAAGTTACTCTACGATATCTTTATACCAGGGCCTAACAAGATACTTCATATGAGTCTTTTGCACATATGTTTCTATGTGGGGCTGATCTTCTATATCTCTAGCTAACTCCCCAAATCCCATAGATATATTTATCCCTAGGGCCTGACAAGTGGAATCGGAAAAAATTTTAGCCAAACCCTGTCCCTTGATGAGCTTTGTGGGATGAATGTCCAATTCATATTCTTGGATCTTAGCAATCCATTTCCCCCTTTTTCCTTCACTATCCCCATGAATCAGGATATCTTTAACTGCAGTTGTAGGCACGAAAGCAGTGATGGTTGATTGCAAGACATACACCCAGAAGGCTTTCAAGGATTTCACCAAAGCATATGCTTTCTTCTCTAGGATATTGTATTTTAGCTCAAAATATCATAGTAATTGGCTAAAAAAGACAATGGGTTGTTTGTATCCTTCTTCGTTCTTCTGCAAAAGTACTGCGGTGATAGTGTGTGGTGAAGCAAATGAGAAGATCATGAATGGTTTACTATAATCTGGCCCTGCTAATACCAGGGCTTCTATAAAAGCACATTTGATATTGTTGAAGGCTTCTCTTGATTCGTTTGACCATTTCACCCCATTGTTCTTTCTGAGCATATATGTGATTTGTCGAAATATCTTTGCATAGTTTGAGATGAACCTTCTTAAAAAAATTATTCGCCCAAGAAAAACCTGAACTTATTTCTTATTGTGAGGTAAGGATATACCATTTATCACTTCTACTCTTTTTGGGTCAATTTTTACTCCTGCTTTGGTAAATATATGCCCTAACAATTTCCCTTCTTCTAAGGAAAACATTGACTTCTGAGGATTTAAAGACAAGCCATACCTACGGCATTTTTCAAAAGTTCTTTGAAGATGTTCCACATGTTCAACATCATCTTTTGAGAAGACCGTGATATCATCTAAGTATACCACTACAAACTTGTCCTATTCTCCCACGAAAGCGATGTCCATAGCTCTCTGGAAGGTGGCCCTGGTATTTATCAGACCAAAAGGCTTGTGGACATACATGAAGGTGCCCCATGGTGTGGTGAACATTGTTCTCTTATGATCTCTTGGTAGGACTGCCACCTGGTTGTACCTCAAGAAACCATCCATCATGGAAATTCGGGATGACCCCACTACTTTTTGCAAAGTATAATCCATTTTCAGGAGGGGATAATTATCCTTAAGGGAGGCCCTGTTCAAGTTCTGAAAGTCCACACACAACCTGATTTCTCCGTTCTTATTTAGAATTGGTACCAAATTGGCCACCCATTCAGAATAACTCAGAGGTACAATAATCTTATCCTTTAGGAGCTTCTTGATTTCCTTTTCTATAGCAGGGAGCAGTAGAGGACTAATCTGCCTTAATTTTTCCTTGTGAGGCTTGGCTTCAGCTCTTAGTGGGATCTTCTATTGCATAATGCTTATGTCAAAAGTTTTTAGATCTTGTTAGGACTAGGAAAACACATCTTTGTAAGAGTTAAAGAGCTGAACATATCTCTCTCGGTGTCCATTTGATACTCCTTTAGATAGCTTGATTATCTTAGGGTCTTCCTCTATCCCAACATTGATATCTTCCACCTATGTTTCTGGTGTCAATTTATTTGGGCTGACTGAACATAATTCTTATCAAATAACCTTTCTAAAGGTACCAACCCTCGGGGAATCACATTTCCTTTCAGCTGAAACACCTTATGACCGTCCAACGAATCTTGCCACTTATTTTGGGATTTTTATTCAGTTTCATCCTCCTCCCCGGTATCAATAACCAAGTTAGTGAATTCCCCTACAGTCTCCATGAAACGTTTCATCTGCTCCTCATCCTCAAACACCTACTAATGTTTCACATTATCAGGAATTGAAGTATGATAACGCACCTCTACCTCATATCTCAGAAGTGGATTCTAAGGTGGGTGGAAATTGCTTGCTGCCACAGCCAGTGAATCTGCCATTCTGTTTTGAGCCCTTGGCATAAATTGTATGTTGAAAGCTAAGAAAAAGTTCTCCACTAGGTCCTATTAGTGTTAGTCTTTGCAGCCTTCCTCCAGTGATAAAACATGCTCTTACAAAGTGATTTTAAGGTGTCAAGGTCAAATTTTGTCATTTCAGTGAATCTTAAAGCAAAATTTGGTCACTAGGTATTAGGTCTAGGGTTTGCTTTTACTCCTATCGAAGTTTTCCAAATATCGGTCCATGTCACCATTCAGCTAAGTGTACCATCATTCAGAGGGTTTTCATCATCATGCCAGATTCCAAAGGGTCATTTTACACCTTGTTCAAGCTTCAGTTGTGCCTAGGTAAGGTTCATTTCCCTCTCCTAGGGTTTTGAAGGTAATTTCTCTTGGATGGTCAAATCATCAGTAAAACTTGTATACTAATGTTCATACACCTTCCCCTATCCTTAATGTACCTCATTAAACACTTCCCATCACTGAGATCCCCCAAATTTCTCATTTTCGCACAAACCCTAGTTTCTTGCTACAACTTGGCAATTTTCTAGGCTAGGCCTGTGTTTTTCCCTTTTGGACCCCTTACCCTCAATCAATATTTGAAATTCCACTTTCCCCTAATTCCTAACATCCCTCCCTACTTCCAAAAATTTTATTAAGAATTTAGAAGCCCCTTATCCCCTTCATTTCACTTCATTTCGACAAATCCCTTGTTCCACACATCGGGATAGGTTCTACTCCAATGATGTTTATGAGAAATAAAAGATTAATTTAGGACAACTGAGAGAGAATTTTTTCCATAATAGGCCAAGGAAGAAAAACCTCCTTCACTTTTTACAGAGGTGTCATGGTTTTATACAAATGTCAAAAATACAGTTTCCTCAGGAGAATTGATGCACCTCTGAAGTGACCTTGGGAAAATCAATATTTCTCCTAGATTGGTTGGCCAAATGACTTTCTTGATGAGTCAAATGATAACTATACACAAATATCTTTCCAATGAGCTATCATGAGCTCAATTTGGAGTTGAGGAAGACCTTCAAAAGTTTACTGCAACAGCACTCTGCCTTGAGGCAGCCTCATTTTTCACATTTTGACCAGTCTTGGGAGATTTGACTTTTGACAAGGCAACTGAACTCCAAATTCAAAAATTCAAGTTGGGTTGGAAATTAGACTCAATAATATTTCCAACGAGATATCCCACACCCAATTTTTACACTATAAAGGCCACCAAAATTCTCTTTCAAAAAGGCGCTATGCATTGAGATGAATTTTGGAAATTTTGCTTTAAAAAACAGAGTTTTCAGCCCAATGCGTCGCGCCACCTGGCGCTCGCTTTTGATAGGGGACTTATTTTGATGAAAACTCAAAAATTTTGGATTTTTCATGGAAAAATATGCATGCCTACCAATGGCGAAGAAATTTTGACAAGTTTTGGGCTTCCAGAAGGGTCAAAAACACCCTAAAAATGACCTTTCTGCCCCTTTTTTGACACACAGGAAGCAGTGTTGGGAGAAATCAGTTTTGGAGGGACAAATGAAGACAAAATTCCAAAATTACACTTTTTGTTGAAAGTGGACAGGTAGAAATTTCCAAAAGGCCCACTTGGAGAAACTTTGGACACCGGGAAGGCCTCCAAAATCAGCTGCAAACTAGCGTGACGCATAGAGAAATCAAGCGCGGCGCATTGGAGGATTTTGCCTATTTTTGACTCAGTAACTCTGTTTTTTGCCTAGTTTTTTATAGTTTGATTTTATTACTCCTAAATTTCAAAATCATGATGTAATTTGATGTAATTTTATGGATCTTGATGTAATTTTTTTAAATTTTTACTCATGGAGGTAGATTCATCCATCAAAAGGTGAATTGCAACTGAATGAATCAGTTTCCTATCTTATAGAGGCAAGTTGTTCCACTGTCTATTTTCCAGTTCTCAGTTTATATCTTGCTAAAACAACTCCTAAACTTGTGAGCTCAACCCCTAGAGGCTGGGATGAGTTTTTGGTTGCTTATATCTTGTAATTTTTCAGTCATTAGAATAGGTTGGACACTTGGGATTGCTTTGAGCATCATTGTACATTCATCTCTACAGTTTGGCAAAGGAATAGACCAGGGTTTGCAGCACTCCTTGGGATTCATGTGGCTCGTTATTTTGATGATTTGTTTCTCTCTGTTAATGTAAGTTTATTGGTGTTTCATGTGTATCATTTTCCCTCTTATTTCTTCCTAAGTGAAACAAACAAGGATAAAGGTGGAATTCATTAAAATTTGCAGTGCTCTACCTAGGGTTTGTTTAATGTTCTATGTTTTCAGCTATTTGAAGAGGATTTTTGAAAGTTTCTTGCCCTCTTCAACTCCTCACCAATCTGAGCTATCCATTTCATTAAAAATTGAAGTGTCAAAACAATTTCCTACCTTGCCCCATTCAAATCTCTGCAAAAACTAGGCCTCATTCGCCAGACCCAAAATCTGCCCTTCCCTTTGATCCAACAAACACCCTCAAAATAAAATCAAACTCTTTTACATATATACCTAGCCTAAAATCAGCCTTTATTCAAGTCATCTCAAGCCTCACTGATTATTTTTGCTGAGATTGACCAGGAGAGAGCCCTCTCCCGATCTGGTAGGGCTAGCTACCAGGTTAAGCGTGGTTTGATGTTACCCTAGACTCTGCCTTCCTCAGCCTGAGGTAGATTTCGGTAATAATATAGTGGCGACCATACTGGGGACGAATTTTTTTTTGTTTTCTTTATAAACTAGAGATGGAGCCTAAAGTTAGCCAGGTAGCCTTCGAAACGCTCTTGCTTTGCATTAGCGAAAGTAGATGAATGCTGCTTTAGTCAATCTCCTGTCTAGTTTATGAACTGAACATCTGGTTTCCTCAGTAAGATCTAATCAAGTTTAGATCTGATTGTTGATGGTGGAAAACGATCAGACATCAGAAGGCTGAAATCATTCACCTGGCGATTCTAAATCAGTTTCGAGATCAGATCCAAGGACTCCACTGGAGGATGAACCTGACTAGCAGAAACATGAAAGGACAATATGGAAAGATCAGGTATTCAAGTTGGAATTTCTTCCAAGACATTTTGTTCTTTGTCATAAATTATTTCTTCTCTTTTCCCGAGAATGTCAAGAAGGCTTTGCAAAGTATATTGTATTTGAGAAAAGACCCTCGGCCTGCAGTTGATTCTTTCCCTTTGAAGATTGTGAATACCAAATATTTGCATGCTTTTGAGCTTGATCAAGACCTTTCTTCCGAATCTTGTGATGACCATCTTCAAACTAATGAACCTCAAGAGACCACAACTGATTCTATACTTTCTGTACATACCCCTATACCTCGTAAAATTCCAGATCGATACAAGCCTCTGATTTTACCTCCTATATCCCATGCTTTCCCTAAAAATCATGACCTATATCTACCAAGATTTGATGGTGAATGCGACAACATCACTGCTGAGAGACATGTTCTAAATTTTGAGACTTTTCTTGACCTTTTTGAAGTTGATGAACAGGATTTCAGTATTAGGATTTTTTCTCTTTCTTTGCAAGGAAAAGTCAAGAGTTGGTTCAAAACCCTGCCTGATGCGAGCATCTCAGATTTCCAGCAGTTCATCAAAGTTTTCCTCGACAGGTGGGTGATCAGAAAAAACCCTTTCTTGATTATAGAAGAGTATAACCAGCTGAAAATACTACTAGGGGAGACAGTACAACAGTTTCCTGCCAGATTTAACCAAGTTTAATATTCGATGCCAGTTAATATAAGACCTCCTCTTGGATCCACTCTCTTGCACTACCCGGGTGCCTTTGATTCGAAAATGGAGTTTCAGCTGAGAGAAAGGAATCTTGCAAAAGTTGAAGAAATGCAGAACAGTGCAGTAGATGTAGAGGCTCATTTGCTGATCCGAAGGGCAAAGTTGGAGGAAGAAGAGATGAAAAACATAGATCCGGAGGAATCGACATCTCTAGAGGTAAAGCTTGACATTTTGGCAAGTGCAGTGGAAGAGATGATGCAAAGGATCATCACAAGGAATGATTATAATGTTCAAGCTCATCACTCGCTGATTAAAGAAGAACAAGTTGTTGATCCAAAACATTTTGTTTCTTATCCCAGTTTTCATAGATTTGATAATAATTGTTTTTTAGATCATCTTGGAGAAGACAGATCTGGTGATATGAAATGTATGCTTGATGATGTGTTTTATACTGATGATTTTCCTCAGTTTGACCAGTATGATGACTATTATGTTCTCCAAATAGAAGCTAATCTTGCAAACAAATCAGCAGCTAGTTTGTAGGAGGAAGAAGTTCACTTTCAACAGCTCGAATACATTTATCAACCGATGCATATCAGCTATGGAAATGACGAGGAAAGTGCATCAAATTTTGAAGTAAGTGAAGGATGTTTTCCTTTTTGTTTTGCTTCGTTTCAGTTCATCAGAAACAACTTCTATGTAATCAGAAATCAACTGTCGATAAGTCTTGATCTGGATCATCTTGAGGTCAATGAAAACCTTTTTCAGGACTTCTCATATCCAGATTTGTAGCCCCCGAATTCCACTGATTTTCAAGTTGCAGATGAAGACATGGAAGCTGGCACATATGATCAAATGATGCAAGATGATTCCGTACCTTTCTGTTTTGAATCATTTTAGTTTTTGAAGGGAAATTGGCATAAATCTTCAAATGAGAATCTTGTAGAAAATCATGTAATCTCATCAGAAACAATAGAAAATGGGTTTTAGCAGTCTTTTCAAGTTTTTCATGACCCAATAGCTAATGTGTTGGATGATGTCTCTAGTCAAAGTCTTTCTCCATTGACTACATGTGAGCTTGAAACGGGTGCTGATATAAACTTGATCCGGCAGTCGGTTTCTTTGTCATTTTCAGCAGGAGTGTCATCACAAAGCTCAAAACAAAGTTTGCATTCATGGTATGAGGAGAAGAGAAGTAATCCATTGGATGAGTTAAGTCCCAGTTTGCAGGAACTTCAACATCCTTATGCAGTGTTTTTGGAGGCAGATAGAGAATCCATAGTATTCAACGGATCTATTCACGAGTTTTCATGGGAGTTGCCTTTCAGTATTTCTCTCCTTTTGTTCATAAATGAGCACTTGTGGAGAATTCAAACAGCAGCTGGAATACTTACTTGGTTGCATTGGTTGTTTCATTTCACTTGATCAGGTGATGAATGAAACTGTTAGAGTAGGTTTTGATGAATAAGATCTACTTTGAGCATCATTTCCAGTTTGTTGGTTGTGTTTAAGTATCAAGTCAGTTTTTAGTTGAGTGAGATTTAATTTGTGTCGTCAAGTCATCAGTTTTCAGTCATGCATTTCAGCTTGAGTTTTTGACTCCATTGCCCAATGGATGAAGGCACTGTCTGTTTTCCAAAGATTTTTAGTTCTTGGCACCTCTAAGGAGCTACCATCCCCATTGTAGCCAATGTTAGTGTCAGTCTTTGCAGCCTTCCTCCAGTGATAAAAAATGCTCTTACAAAGTGATTTTAAGGTGTCAAGGTCAAATTTTGTCATTTCAATGAGTCTTGAAGCAAAATTTGGTCACTAGGTATTAGGTCTAGGGTTTTCTTTTACTCCTGTCGAAGTTGTCCAAATGTCGGTCCATGTCACCATTCAGCTAAGTGTACCATCATTCAGAGGGTTTTCATCATCATGCCAGATTCCAAAGGGTAATTTTACACCTTGATCATGCTTCAGTTGTGCCTAGGTAAGGTTCATTTTCCTCTCCTAGGGTTTTGAAGGTAATTTCTCTTGGATGGTCAAATCATCAGCAAAACTTGTATCATGATGTTCATACACCTTCCCCTATCCTTAATTTACCTTACTAAACACTTCCCATCACTGAGATCCCCCAAATTCCTCATTTTCGCACAAACCCTAGTTTCTTGCTACAACTTGGCAATTTTCTAGGCTAGGCATATGTTTTTCCCTTTTTGACCCCTTCCCCTCTCTCAATATTTGAAATTACACTTTCCTCTAATTCCGAACATCCCTCCCTACTTCCAAAAATTTTCTCAAGAATTTAGAAGCCCCTTATCCCCTTCATTTCACTTCATTTCGACAAATTCCTTGTTCCACACATCGGGATAGGTTTTACTCCAATGATGTTTCTAAGAAATAAAAGATGAATTTGGGAAAAATGAGAGAGTTTTTTGTCCAAAATATGCCAAGGAAGAAAAACCTCCTTCACGTTTTACAGAGGTGTCATTTGTTTAGAGAAATGTCAAAAATACAGTTGCCTCAGGAGAATTGATGCACCTCTGAAGTGACCTTGGGAAAATCAAGCTTTCTCCTAGCTTGTTTGGCCAAATGACTTGATTGATGAGTCAAATTATAACTATACACAAATATATTTCCAATGAGCTATCATGAGCTCAATTTGGAGTTGAGGAAGACCTTCAAAAGTTGACTGCAACAACACTGTGCCTTGAGGTAGCCTCATTTTGCACATTTTTACCAGTCTTGGGAGATTTGAATTTTGATAAGGCAAATGAACTCCAAATTCAAAAATTAAAGTTGGGTTGGAAATTAGACTCAATAATATTTCCAACGAGCTATCTTATGCCAAATTTAGACACTACAAAGGCCTCCAAAAGTCTCCTACAAAAAGGTGCTATGCATTGAGATGAATTTTGGAATTTTTGCTTTAAAAAACAAAGTTTTCAGCCCAATGCACCATGCCACCTGGCGCTCGCTTTTGATAGGGGACTCCTTTTGATGAAAACTCAACATTTTTGGATTTTTAATGGAAAAATATGCATTCCTACCAATGGCCAAGAAATTTTGACAGGTTTTGGGCTTCCAGAAGGGTCAAAAACACCCTAAAAATGACCTTTCTGCCCGTTTTTTGACACACAGGAAGCAGTGTTGGGAGAAATCAGTTTTGGAGGGGAAAATGAAGACCAAATTTAGAAATTCCACTTGTGTTGGAAATTAGACAGGAAGACCTTTACAAAAAGCCACTTGGAGAAAATTTGGACACCGGGCGGGGCCTCCAAAATCAGCTGCAAACTAGCGCGACGCATAGAGAAATCAGGCGCGGCGCATTGGAGGATTTTGCCTATTTTTGACTCGGTAACTCTTTTTTTGGCCTAGTTTTTGATAGTTTGACTTTCTTACTCCTAAATGTAAAACTCATGATGTAATTTGATTCAATTTGATGGATCTTGATGTTTGTTAAATTTTTACTCATGGAGGTAGATTCATCCATCAAAAGGTGAATTGCAACTGAATGAATCAATTTCCTATCTTATAGAGGCAAGTTGTTCCACTGCCTATTTTCCAGTTCTCAGTTTAGATCTTGTTGAAACAACTCCTAAACTTGTGCGCTCGACCCCTAGAGGCTGGGATGAGTTTTTGGTTGCTTATATCTTGTAATTTTTCAGTCATTAGCATAGGTTGGACACTTGGGATTGCTTTGAGCATCATTGTACATTCATCCCTACAGTTTGGCAAAGGAATAGACCAGGGTTTGCAGCACTCCTTGGGATTCATGTGGCTTGTTTTTTTGATGATGTGTTTCTCTCTGTTAATGTAATTTTACTGGTGTTTCATGTGTATCATTTTCCCTCTTATTTCTTCTTAAGTTAAACAAATAAGGATAAAGGTGGAATTCATTAAAATTTGCAGTGCTCTACCTAGGGTTTGTTTAATGTTCTATGTTTTCAGCTGTTTGAAGAGGATTCCTGAAAGTTTCTTGCGCTCTTCAACTCCTCACCGGTCTGAGCTATCCATTTCATTCAAAATTGAAGTGTCAAAACAATTGCCTACCTTGCCCCATTTAGATCTTTGCAAAAGCTAGGCCTCATTCCCCAGACCCAAAATATGCCCTTCCCTTTGATCCAACAAATACCCTCAAAATCAAATCAAACTCTTTTACATATATACCTAGCCTAAAATCATCCTTTATTCAATTCATATCAAGCCTCACTGATTATTTTTGCTAAGATTGACCAGGAGAGAGCCCTCTCCCAATCTGGTAGGGCTAGCTACCAAGTTAAGCGTGGTTTGATGTTACCCTAGACTCTACCTTCCTCATCCTGAGGTAGATTTAGGCCATAACAGGTCCCACACTTCATTTATGTAAGCTCTCAGTCGGGTATGTTTAGCTTGACACTGGTTCTTTATCTGTCTCACCACCAGCTCTGAATCCCCGAAAACTTTAAGGCTCTGAATGTTAATATCCTTAGCAGTTTGGAGACCCAGGAGTAAAGCTTCTTACTCCGCCACATTATTAGCGACCTCATATTTCAATTTGAAAGAAAAAGGCACTAAATTTCCTTCAGGAGAGATTAAGAGAACCCCTGCTCCATTCCCCTCCTTGGAGTTAGCCCCATCAAAGTGTAAAACCCACATTCCCTTCCCATCTTCATCTGAGGAATGTTGATATTTTGATAAAATATATGATGGTTCCTACAACATATTTGGATCTTCTTCCAGCATTAGACATGATAACTCTCCTTCCTTGCTATAGATCGGTGAGTTTACAGAGCCATAAGCTTTGGTCACCATTTTGACAAATATTGATTCCCTATACAACCTCCTTTCTTGTCCACCAAACACTCGAATGGTTGCATAAGTCAGATATAGTTTAATCAACCCCCCAAGCTTAGTACCCCAAGATCTTGATAGAATCATTCCAAAACGAGCTGGGATACCTACAAATACTATATCCATGACAACACTCTTGGCTAGGATCTGAGCCAAATTCACCACTAGGTCTTTGATCATTCCGAGACACCTAACCCTTTTGGAGTCAAACAAATAGAGATCTTGATAGGGACGGGTGATCTGGAGACCTAATTGTTCCATGAATGAGAGTGGTAATAGATTATGAGAGGCTCCTGAGTCCAACATACATTTGTGTAATAAAAAATCATGTATGACCATAGAAACATAAAAGGGTGGAGTTGCTGAGTCTAGTTCATCTACACGAGGGCCAAAAACTACCATGGGTCTTTCCTCCTGGAGATTCAGGGATTCTAGGGGTGAAGTTACTCCATGGGGGAGCATGAATTGAGATACTTGAGCTTTATAGGAAGGTTATTTAAGAAGTTAGACCAGAGGGATTGGGATCTTGACTTTCTCTAGCTCTTTTTTGGAGATTGAACACAATACTTCCTTTCTCTATAGAGGTATCTTTTAGTTGTTTAATGATGATAGGAGGTTTTTTGATATTTGGCATACCTTTAGCATGAGTAATAGGATCAAGTGTGACTTTGGATGAAGATGTAGGTAGCTCCTTCTGTACAAAATATTCTTCGGCAGGTTTCTTACCCTTGTTATCCATCTTTGGGGGAACAACTTCCTTAGAAGGTGATTCCTCCTCTTGATATTGAGTACGAGTCCGCTTCCTGGAGTACCGAAGGTCATAATTCTTATGAATTTGAGCTTTCATAAAATTGACAAACTGCCTGCAGTACTCATCTATGTTAGGTTCTTTAGTGGGATTATATTTTCTCCCTTCTTCTTCTTCTTCCTATGGGGAAATGCCTACCTCTTCTCCTTCTGAATAAGCAAACCACTGATCCTCTTTCCCATCCGGAACATCTTCAGGAGGACCCTCCATTTTTCCTTCCAGATATAAAGGAGTCTAGATGTGATCTTGTTGCTCTGTCCTGTCCCTTTGCAGGATCTGCAAAGGCGGATTCCTATTCTGCTGGTTATGACCTCTGTTAAAAGGTGGCTGGTTTGGCCCAGAAGAGGCATTCTTAGCTTTGAGCTCTAGCTTCACCAGCTTGCTAGAGAGGCTCTTAATCATCTTATTCATCTCCTCAATCTTGTAATCTGAAGCCATCTTCTCTTTCATCAACGTAGAGGCTTCTTCCTTCCCCTTTCGTCTAAAATTGTGGTCCAATCTACCTTTTGACGTCCCTGTAGAGGCAAAGTTAGCTTCTACTTCTAAGGCATCAGTCTGAGCCTGCTTGAGCGTAGCCGATTTTCTCTCCCTCAAGGTGAAGCTGAATTCAGACTCAAAAGCCCCCAAAAACACTACTTTAGTGGCCACTTGGGATGGCTTCATATCAGCTGGCAAATTGGTGTAAATTTTATTAAATTTCTTTATAAACTCAGCCACATCTTCATTGTGTCTTTTCTTGGAAGCATTGAATTCTATAAGACAATAACTATGGTCCCTTTTTTCTCCCCTCTTCCAGGTGAAATCATTTTCCATATCTTCCCAGTTAGCGATGGTATTATCCCCAAGGGTTTTGAACCACTTCCTAGCTTCTCCGTCCAAATATTGGACAAATAACCTTAGGAATACATCCAACTGCTCTACATTGAAATTTTCTACAAAGGCGTAGAAATATTCCAGATGTTTCTATGTTGTGCTGATGTCTTCCCCAGTAAATCGGGGCAAGCGCTTCATGTAGTCCTGCGACATATCGTTCAGAATCTGTGGCAATGCCAGAGGGGCATATTTATTGAGAAAGAAACTAGGAACTTCCATGAGAGGAGGTGGAGCTAGAGGGGGGTTTTGCTGGATAGTACTAGGAATATGTTGGGTTGTGGTCTATAAATTTTCTAACCCCAGTAGGAATTGAGTAGTAGCTACTTGTTTTATTTCTTTAGCTTCTAGGGTAGGGTGTAGGACAACTCTAGATGTGTCTACAGACTTAGCCTCATCTTTCAGCTTCAGTGGTCCAAGAATGGGGTTATCTGGTGGGTATCGGAGGACTCTAGCAGTGGATCTAAGACCTTGAACCTCAGCTAGTTGGGACAAAGATGGATAATATTCGAGAGAAAATTTGGGTATATCAGTCTATGCAGGTTGCTTTTCCTTCCAAATTCTCCTGAATATAATTTTTCCTGGATCAGTTATAGAGGGTGTTCTAAACTGAGACGTATTTGACCTTAAGTGAGGCTTCTGATAAGCCAAGACTGCAAATAGATTTAGAGATTTTTAAGAACAGTGGAGTCGCCAAGGTGAGGGATATACAACTCTCAACCCTTCATACTCACCTATTTTGAAGAGTGGATATGATATTGTCATACCCAGGGATAATATCCAAATTCAGTTCCCCGGCAACGATGCTAAAAATATGTTGTAGCTCCTAGAGACAGCCATGAGTTGTGAAGGACCAGTGCCTAGGTCATCTTAATACAACATTCCAGAAGTAAATGACATATAACACAGAAGTAATGACGAGATGCAAAAATGTTTGTATTACATTTAAACAAGAAGTACAAACTGCAACTGGTCTCACCAGGAATCCATCTCACACCAAGATTATTTCATTATATTCTTTCCCATTGGGATTATTCAACATGACATAGAGGAAATCTTGAAAACTTTACAAAAAGGGAATTCACTAATAATAGTCTCTATTCTCCAAATCCAGAACCCTCTTTTGGACTTCGGGTCCTTTTATATTTCTTCCCTTTCTATTGTTAGCAGAAGATATTTTTGGATTAACATGAGCTCTTGGAAATATCTTCTCTATTAGTTGTCTCTATCAAAATAAAAAACTGATGATGAGGAAGAATGCCTCTCATCATCTCTATGGTGGCTTTTGCACGAGTACCAACCGAAAATAAAACAACATGAACAAAAAATAATAAGTGCATAGGGTGAAACGATGATTTCACTGATATTACAAAAGTAAGAAAATGAAAGTAAAAAGGCCACGAGGGCCAGAACATGATTATCGTTTTTTGGTGGAATGAGATGTAGCAGTGGTTGACTGGGTTGGTAGCACCGAGGACAAAAATGAACCAGATTTGTGCTTCTGAGGCGGTGGAGACTGAATGGATGGTGTGACAGCTGGAGCGTTTGAAAAATTACTACATTTCTGCCAGATGGCTACTCCTGGAAAAGGCATTTTGGCAAAGGTCTCCATGGAGGCTTGCATATCCATTAATTCTGAATAATCCACATGCACCATCAAACGTTGTCTAATCTGGCAGAGAAGGGAGATTTATTTCCCAAGGGCAGCAACTATTGTTTTAGCCTTCAGGCGAGTGGTTTTCTCATAAGGGAGATTTGTCTGATTCAAAACCACTGCCAACTTTTCATCATAATTAGTTAGACTTGGGAAAGTAGCAGTTTCAGAATCATAGCATGAGGGGAGGCCTGCTCTTACCAGCTCATTCCACTCCTTTTCAAACCTCCCTATCCCCTTAGCGACACGATCCATACCACTCAACATGTTCACGCATGTTGTCTCTTTCTCGATTATCTTCCTGATTTCCATTCTTCCCCTGAAACGGTCTTCAATTCCTTCCATGGCTAACTCCTCAGGGCATAAACTGTTTAGGTATTAAATGTATCTCTTGGCCATGGCTACCTTGGTCTCGGCTTCAGCCCGCCCTTCTTGCAATTTCTCTTTACATGATTGGACATCAAATTTCCTTTCGTTCATCAGCAAGAGGTAGTCCCAACTTTTCCTTACCTCTGTTATGATATCAGACCATATGAGATGCCTGGCTTCGAGGAGAGTTGCATTCATTTTCATCATTATTTAGATCCCTGATAACCTTGTCTTGCAGTTGCTTCTCCTTCTTAGCCTCTTCCACCTCTACTTTCAAAGCCGCTATGATTTTATTATTTTGTTCCACCCTAGCCATCAACTCTTGAACCTTCTTTTGAGCAGTGTGAGCTTGTTTCTCTGAAACCTGAAGATCCAAGAGGGCCTTACTTAACTACGTTGAGGTAGCATCCGCCAAGTTTAGAGTTGGATTTGTGCAGACATGAGTATCCCATTTCTCTTGCAAGTCAGAAAATCTCTGTCTGAGGGCAACCAGCTCTTCGACCGTTTTAGCATTCTCACCTCTTTCCCGAGCGAGGGTATCAGTAAGGGCCATCTTTTCCTTTTCTGCTTGATCCAATTCCTTGGGCCTCACATATTCCCCTTGAGGAATTTTAAGCCTCTTCTTCAACTCCGAATTTTCAACTTCTAAATCCCAGATGATTTTCGTCTGGATTGCATCCTTGTCGCTTCCATTCTCGCTCATTATTTTCCTGAGATGATGAAGGTTGTTGTTGACCCCCCTGGAATTTTTCCTCTCCTTCTTCAAATTATCCACCACCTCCTTATGTTTATCTTCAATTTTTCTCAAAGCAAGTGCCATATTTACGACCTTGTCTCTTAACATATCTCCAATGCATTGATGTAAACCTATTTTATCAGTCAAGCGAACTTGTGACAAATTCACCACTACCTCCAATGCCTTGTAGCTAACTTCATTAGCGGTGGATTCTAGCACTGCTTCCATGATAGAAAATATCAGTTGTTCTTTATCCATGTCCAGTTCTGTACTGAGCCGAGTATGGTACTTGTCTACGAAGCTCGCTAATTCTGCCCGAAGCTTCTCCCTCACAGTCTTGTTTTTGCTTCTGATTTCTTCTCTCACCTTGGCTATGCTTACCGAAGTGGCCTGTGATAACCCAGAAGGTTTTGAAGATGATGCTCTATCATAGTTTACTTTGAAACTTGCCTTGCCTCTATCAGGCTCCTCATACCTGACCAACTATTCCAGGGGCAGTTCATCCCAAAAGATCTCTACCTCATCACTTTTTTTCTTCTTGGATTGTATACAATCCCTTTGGTTCTTCTGAAAACTCAGCTTCATCAGTATGCCCTTTCCTGCCTGTGCCTGTTGAAGTGGTGTCGCCTCTTCCCTCCGCTACCGAAGACTCGACCTCCATCTGCGAATCCAAAGGCCATGTGTCAAGGTTAGCTCTCCATTCAATGAAGGGCCTAGTCTCATGCACATATGCAGTGGACCTATTCTTCCTTTTCCTAGTTGATATAATTCCTTTAGGGTCGTAGGGCCAAACTTTCCCCGGCACTAAATCCATTCCCTAAAGCATCGTTTCCACTGTGGAGAGGGAGTGTCTTGAATTAACAGTAAAAGGGTCGATGGTAGTAGGAAGCTTGAGGATATAACCCTTCTTAGAGGGGACAAAGTGGAATTGGTCGGCCTTCATGGTATGACGGATGTACTTGAGGGAAAAAACCCGCATGGAAGGAAACAACGGTAAGTAGTAAGGAGGAACATCCACTCCATGAACCCTGATCTCAGTATAATCATCAAACAGATACCAATCCCTCGTGCTTTCTTCCTTGCCAAAATTTAACCAGTCTTTCTGCTCGGGAAAAATTTTGGGTGGGGGACTGTCATGAATTATGGTATAGGCGATGGAAATGAACTTTTTCAGGAAATTTGAGTAACCCCTCCCATTAGGCTGCTTCCGAACTGAAATATTCCACTTAAAGACGGTTTTGGGCTAGCTGTTCATTTTGGAGAGCTTTTCAAGGCCCAAAGCTTCAAACTTGTCAGAATGCTCGAAGAGAAACAGGTAGAAAACCAATAAGCAGAAACGAAAAGCCCCCGATGAGGACGTTTCCTGAAATTGGGCTTGGATAGCCGAAGTTAGAAAGGTTTGAATATCTAGAACAACCCCTGGTTGAGACATGAGCTAGAGGATAGCTATACACTCTTTAGACACCCTTTTGACCTCCCTAAGACCTAATAACCTAGATATGAGAGCGAGAAGCGGCTGGAGACTGTCGACAAATGAGGTTAAGGGTACCATATCTGAAGACAGAAGGGAAGTAAGGCAGGAATTTGAGATGGAGGAGAGGAAGTCGCTCTGTTGCTTCTAGGGTAATTTAGAGAACTAGCGTGACATGGATAACTCGGTGAATGTGACATATTTCGGGCTATGTAGGAAATGAAGAACGTTCCTGATGAGCTCAGGGGAAATTTAGAAGACCTTGTTTCCCTGAGCCGAGAGGAATACCTCTTTATGCTCGTCATAGGTGTCTCTGAGCCAACAGATGAATTCTGTAACTAGAAATGTGGTAGGAGCTACCTGATAGTACAAGCCAGACTGAACGACTTGGAATCAACCTTGGCCTTTCACATGACGTTCTAGTAAGTTAAGTTGGATGTGGGAAACACTGAAAGGGTACTGTGGGTCACGAATGTGAGCCTGCGTATCAGTAAGGGGTTCGGGTCTGGGGATGGCCCTAACTTCACGTGCTTGGGGAGTTTTATGTTCATATTTCTTATACTTGACTCTCGAGACAACCATTTTGAAAGAGAAAAGGAAGGAAAAACGTAAGCAACAGAAATGGCTATTTACGTGTGACCTATGCGGAAGAGAACCAAGAAGGAAAATGACATAGGGAGGGAGATGAAAATGACCTGATCCTGAAATCCATACTTTAACTGTGTGACGAAAACTTAAATATGAGTGATTTACCCAAATGAGACTCTAGTGGGGTTAAAACAAGCTGATTTTACGTAAAACGAGGCGAGGTTGACAACTAGGAGGGCTAACGTCGACACTGAGGCACGTGGCACAGAGCTATTTGTTGTTCAGGACTGGGTAGGTGTGTGCCACGAGCTGGGCTGAACACTGGTACTGGTCATGTACCAGGTTCCCTGATATACCATACCTTCACCTTAGAGTGCTCCACTTGTTCGCCCCAAGGGGGCCACCATGGAATTCCGAGGGGAGCTTGAGAAGTCCCTCTGTGCTGCACCTTACACCCACAGAATGGATGATATGTGGATCCAATATACCATGACTTCATGCAATTCTGGGGATCGAGTCTCTCATCTCTCAATGTTTCCCTTGGTAACCCCGAAATGGTTCCACGTGGCTACGCCCTTTGACACTTAACTTGTTATATGGCCCGCTAACCTTTGTGCTTAGTTCAAACTCCTTTTCCAATTTCTTTCTCGTGTCATCTTTTGTGAAAAGGGACAATGTGCATTTCCTTTATGTGGATTTGCTTATATATATCTTACATAGTGTCCCTATACTTGCTTTCAAAGTATTTTCTTACCGATCCTTTTGTAATGAGGGATACCATGACAACAAATCCATCAGAAAATATTAGAAGGTTGTCACAGTTTGCAGATGCTTATGAAAAGACTAAAATAGATAAGGAAACAGAGGTTAGTCTTATTCTTAAATATAAAGATGAAAGAATTCAGCTGTTGGAGCAACAACTTGAACATGAAAGATATAACATAAATAAGAAAATAGAGCTGCAGATGATACAGTTTCAAAAATATTTTGAGCAAATAAAGTTACAACACCAGGAAACTGTCAGAGAAAAAGATACACATATTCAACAAATGAATATTGAAGTGGATAAACTCGGAAATCATCCTCAGAGAGAATAATTCATCAAAGAGACACTTGAGTTAAACACTCAATTCTCAAAAAATCAAGAAATATTTTGTCAAATAATCTCAATGATCAAAACATATTGTGAAACAAGTGATACATTAGTCAATCAAGTGGTTGATCAGAGATTAGAGTATGAAGAGGTTGATAAAAATATTTAAGATTTTATTTCTTGGCAAGAATCTGAAGAAGGAACAAAATCTGATCTGCCAAAAATTGAAGAATCCCACAAAGATATTGCATTTAAGATTGGGATATGCAATTAAAGAAAGCAGAAAGTGCAACATCTAGAGCAGTTAGTACGGCAAGAAATATAATTGAAGCTGTAAATGAAAACTTTCATAATATCAATATGATTAAATAATGAAAGCCAGGAGTTTTCCTAGATATCAAATGATTAGAGAGACAATGGAAAGAGACCGTTGAAAATCAAATTGAAGTAGTAAAACAACTATCTAAGCTTGACCAATAAACTTATTGGTATTTTCTAGTAAAACCATACAATCAATGGATGGCTTTGCGTTGTCTGACAAATTCCAATCAAAATATGGTGCCACCACTCTCTGATTTTGTATTTACGGGACAACTAAGATCCAAAGTCAGCTAACCATCCCAGGTGAAGCCAATGGTGGATACCTGTGAACTCAAAAGCTCAATGGAAAGGAAGGACCATTCAACATGATAAATCACGTCATCTTATTTTTTAGTTTAGTTTTTATCTTTTTATTTTTAGTATTACGGGGGAGGTTGTTTGAAACCTCCTCAGCCTTTTATGTAATAATCTATTTTTGATACATATGTAATATTATTTAAACCTCTCTCATGCATTTAGAGAGGGGTCCAGGATTTTATCAAAAACTCTTTGCAAAAGCTTGCACTTCTGTACTTTTGTGACTATTTTGATGAAATATATGGAACACAATCTTGATTTTCTTGGATATTAAAGCATACTCTACTGAATTTGCATTTATGTACTCTTAGAGTGTATTTGGTTGAAAAGAAGCATATCAGCATTGTTGATTTCATGAGTAGAACCTTTCATATCTGGTACTTCTATCTTTATGATTGATTTTTGTTTTTGTATTAGCAATAATATTTCTTATATTGTATTATGTATGAGATCTCAGTTATTTTTTTTCATTAAAGAAGTATTGTATGATGTTTCAGCTTCAATTCCTTATTGAATATATGATCAATTGATATATGTGATATAGTTTCACAATTATTTTTCCTAACTATTTAGTCAAAATAATTATCTTTAAAAAATTTCATCTCATATAGCAATTGAATGATCTTTATTACATTTTGATTTAAGATATCTTTGTAGCTCACATGAGTTAAGCTATTCCTGGGTATAGATTAAGATAAATATTAGATTAAATAGATGCATGTGTTTGTTATTTAAATAGATCATTTATTATATTTTAAAATCATTTTCCATTTCACCTTATATCAAACACATCATCATCATATCAAACCTTTGTTGGGAAACTAGTCCCATTATCCCCATTCGGAGCAACTATACCAAATAGAAAAGGAGCTTCTTCCAAGGTCTGGACTGGGTGTTTATCCCCCATGTTGTTGGAATGGAATTCTGGGGCTTCAACATTTTGGTTCTAGAAGGAGGACCAACTGTGAATGGTAAATAAAACTGATCATATATCAAGAAGCCATCCTAATAGTCGTTCTCCCTCTAAATCTCCTCCAACTTTTGGATCCCCATCTAGAACTACAATTTTAAGATCAGAAGTTGAACAAACCTCTCCTAAATATCCTAATAAATCTCAGAAATTACTTTCTTCAGGTTACAAATATGAATCACCAGAAATCAGACTTTGATAAATAAGTTAGAGCAAATCTCTATTTCAGCTAAAAAACCTGTAATTTCTGAGTCATATGAAGGAATTGTTTCATTTTTTTTACAACCAGGACAAATATTAACTTGTTCTCTAAGTGAGAAGATTGGAATTCCTCCTTTGGAATTTCCCATTACTTCTTTCTGAAAGAATACCAAGAAATTTAAATCACATACATCTATTAGTGATGTTTTATCAATTTCTCCACCTCAAAACCATTCATTCCCTCCACTCATTTCCACAACTCCCATTCTAACTATTGGTGTTATTTATTCTAGTTCAGGCGTCCAACCTGCCTCTTCTTAAACTCAAATACTGCTCATATCCTCTTCTATCCATACTCCTATCACCATGGAAAGACAATAACCACCACCGTGAATATAACCATGGACTAATTCAGGCGTTGTAGCAATGGCAGATCCTCTTCACCCTCTTCCTAGACATATTGAAAGATGGTTACCCAAATTTAATCCAAATGATTTCCTACCAGTAGAAGAAAATATCCATAACTATATGTTGGCCATCAATTTAAATGAAGTTACTAAAGAAGATTACGTAGTCAGATTATTTCCATATACTCTTATAGGATCTGCAGGATCCTGGAATTTTTCATTACCCCCTCGCTTCATAACTAGTTGGGATATGTTTGAGCAACAATTCTTAGCTAAATTTGGAGATGATAGAACCATTGCATCACTCATCAATGTATTTTCCAATATGAAGGCTATGTTGAGAATGCAGCAAGATGATGGAGCTTAGTGAAATGAAGTCGCCTTCACTAAGTGGGCCCGCAGGCAAATTCTGGCGCAAAATCTATTTTTAGACTATGTCTATTTTTAGACATATGGAGCATGGTCCAGGGGTTGCAGTATGTTATTCTTGGAGTATTGGTCATGTTGGTAAAAATAGATGGACCTCTAATTTTTTGACCTATAGGTCGATGTCTATTTTTAGACTGCCTATCCTAAAAATAGGGAAGTCAAATATTATTTACCCTTAATAATATTTGGACTATAAACTTCGGTTTACTCTCTTGGAGCACTTCAGTTCGAGCCTTGGAAGTGGCTCATGCATCTGACAGAGGAATCACGTGATTCCCAAGGGTTTGATGGCACATGCATGGTTGACTTCAGTTAGGACTTCAGTGGCAGAAGTTTGGTGGAGTTAATGAGACAGCTAGTGGAGTTGTGTTCTGTTTATTTTAGTTGAGCTGGTTGAGATTAGTTTAACTAGCTAATCAATTAGTTATGAGTGGAGTGAATTAAATATTATTTAATTAATTAATTAGTAACTCATTATTCAACTCAAGAATACATCAGTTCACTACAGTGCATGATCAGTTCAGTGGAGACCAGTGAAAGAGGTAGATGAAAGGGTGGAGTTAGCTATCAGTGGCGACATCGGTTGTGCATGAGATTTGCACCACACTTGGAGGATTTGTCCATGACAATTGCGCAGTCAAGCCAAGGAGATTCGAACCTTGGATCTCTATATAGACAGGCCTGGATTGCGCAATAGAGGCAAGGCAATTGGCGGTGAGTTTTGAACCAGTAACCTGTTCAAAACTGAGCTAGTTTGTGAGTAACTTTATGAGAAAGTACTGAGTACTTGTGAGGAGTATTGTACTGAGTTTGTTACTTGATTTCTCCATTATAATATACACAATAACTGCGGGGTTTTCAGCTATAAGCTTTCCCCATACATACTGTGTTAATGTGTATGATGATTTGATGTGTTATCGCTTGATTTTATTTCCGCATGTTTGATGATCTGAGTGGAAGAGATTATGTGTTGAATATAAATTCGAATTGTATGTGATCAGGATAGTCTCGGTGGATAATTAATCATTATTCAGCAAATTTATACAGGCTAAAATGGGAGAGAAGATCAAAGATTTCAATTCTAGGTTCAATAAGCTACTCAATAAAATTCCAACTGCATCAGCTCCAGGTGTTGATGTTCAAATTGAGTGGTATATATCTTCTCTTCCCTCTAATATAGCCATTTTTATCGATAGAGCACAGTTAATCACATTAGCAAAAAATATGAAGGAAGCTTTATTTGTAGAAAAACACATAGTTTCTCTTGAAAATAAAATATCTCAAGATGACAAAAAATCTAAGAAAGTTATTTTTAAATATTTCTCTAAAATGAAAGTATCGAAATATCCTTTTGATCTTGAAGGCCTTCAAAAAGTGCTAAACAACATTTCTAAAAAATGGTCGAAATGGAGAAATAAGTTGTTGAATCTTCTACTAAAAAAAGCATTTCAGATATTTTAGGAGAAATCAATCTTCTAATTCTCAGCCACCAAATACCATATATAATACTAAGTCTGACTTAGAAGAAGAGGAAGAAGAAATTGAAGACGAAGAAACTGGAGATGAAGAATTAGTTGAACTAAATGGGATGTGGGACTTTATACTTCCAAGTGAATAAGAACAAGAAGCTTTTCCCATTAGCACCAGAAGCAAAGGACATGTTGATACAACTCAATTAAATCAAAAACAAAAAAATCTAACTCCTCTTGCTAAGAAAAAAACAATCTGTAAAAAATCATCTCCCAAAGCTTCACAACCAAATCCATCTCCATCAAATATTCCATCTACATCAAAGACCCTAGTAGTCACTGATACCATGGAGTATAATATTGTGGAAGATATGAAGAAAACTAGGGCAAATATTTCATTACATGAACTTATCAAACTGAAACAACAACAATAAATTTTACTTAGAGAACTGAATGCAGTTCCTGTGTCACCCTTACCTGTTGTTGTTGTATCTTGGGCTGCTAAAGGCATGGGAAAACCCCCAAATTCTTAAAATAAATTCAATCCTATATATGTAATCCTGATTGGTGACAAATATAATTCACATACACCTCCTTTCCTCTTAACTTATGAAATTTTTAAAAACCTTCATAATTGTTTGATTGACTCAGGAGCCTCTTCCCATATAATGGCAACAACAATCTGTACTAAGCTGAACATCACTTCTCAAAATTCTGTCATCCACATTGTATAGCTTGACAGAACTAAAGTAGAGCTATTAGGGGAAATAAATTCAGTTAGCTTTAGAATTTCATCAAATCCCAAAGTCTATCAAATAATAGCTATATTGGTCACTGACATTCTTGAGTTTTACCGTCTAATTATAGGTAGAGACTAGTTTGAGAAAATCCATGGATATTTTGCTACAGATTGGTCTCACATGTGTCTTCCTTACGATGGGAAGCCAAATCAAATTCTAGTTGACCGATAGAAACACCTGAAACATACATTCACTGAATTTAAAGGTGATAACGAGCCAATAACATTCAATAACAACATTATTGGGAATTATTCAACTAAATCATTTTTAGGGAAATTTAATGCACAAAAGTATCCCTTTCTAGATAGTAATTTCATCTCACACATTGAAAATTTCTTACAAACAGATGCTTGCAAGTGCAAAACATTTGTAGAAAAACCAACAGTTTAAACTTTGTTAGGACTTTGTACTTTGATAATTCCAAATATAATGATGAGCTAGTTGCATTTTGATTAGCCTAGAAGGAGTAAATACCATGTTATATTGGATGTTAGAATTCGAGTGTACAAATAATACTCCAGAATACGAGGCATTGGTTCAAGGATTATACAAAGTGATTGACCTCAACATCAAATATCTGCAGGTTTTTGGAGACTCAGAAATTATCATTAGACAGGTAAGAAAGACTATCCATTGCCTTTCTGGACATCTTAAACATTATCAATCATTAGTCCGAGATCTTACATCTCATTTTTTGGCATTTAATTTTTCTCATGTACTTAGACTACAAAATGCTAGTGCTGATTTGTTAACTAATGTTGCATCAAAACTCATACCATCTGAGAATTTTAGTTCTAATAGATTTTCCATTGAACTAATTTTTAGGCCATCTACATTAGGGGAATTTGGAGGTCTAAAATGGGCCTCCTAAGTAAATTATAAAATAATAGTGGAAATAATAAAATAAGATCTGATTACATCATCAAATTTTAGAGGGAAAAAAGAAAAAAACTACTTTTTCAACTTATCTCCCAAATTTTTTACTCAAATTTCAAGCGATAGTAGTCGTTGGATGCTAAATTTAATTCCTCATCCAAGGAGAACCCATGTTTCATACATTCGATGGATCCTGCTACATGAAAAATGTGATTGCAATCACGCTTTTTCATTTATTTCTCATTTTTCATGTAGTAGGCTCCATCAAAAGTATGCAACATGGGTACTCCTTGGATGAGGAATTAAATTTTGAATCCAACGAGTACTCCCGCTCGAAATTTGAGTAAAAAATTTGGGAGATAAGTTGAAAATAAGAGTTGAAAAAATAGTTTTATTATTTTATTATTTTTTAATGTTTTTACCCTTTTACTTAAAAAATGGTGAATCATCACCTTGAATCCTATTGGTTCTTATAAAGTTGATTTTAGTTGTACATTTTTCTTAGGAGGCCCATTTTAGACCTCAAAATTCCCCTAGTGTTCCTGGCAGTGTCACTAATTGGCGAGTCTTCAACGATGATTATGAGATTGTAGATTTTATAACATTAGAAGGGTCATACCATTATCAAATCATAGATGAAAATGAGCATGACATTCAGTTAAAACAGAACGTTGATGAAAATACAATACCCAAAGTTGTAGTCAAATTAGATGATCTGTATGATCTCAAAGACATATTTAAAAAGGTAACTAATGCCAAAATTAAAAGTTAAACTCTAAAATTTGAATTAGTGAAACTTGGAACTGATGACCAGCCTCATAATATCATTCTATGTCTCGGTCTATCCTTTGATGAAAGATTATCATTCATTCAATTGTTAAATAAATACAAAAGTATCTTTGCTTGGTATTATTATGATCTCAAAACTTATGATACCTATCTTATACAACAAACCATACCTATTATTTATAATGATAAACCAGTGCAACAGAAACTAAGGAAAATTCATCCAAACCTTGAGAATAAAATTAAATCAAAGCAAAATATACTCCTTAAGGTCAAAATAATATTTTTTGTTAGGCATTCAAAATGGGTATCCAACTTTAATAGTTCTTGTTAGGAAAAATAATGGTGACATTCATATATGCATAGATTTTAGAAATTTGAATAAAGCATGTCAGAAAGACAACTTTCCATTTCCAACCATGGAACAAGTGCTATAGTCAGTAGCTGGTTCTAAGCTCATGTCTTTTCTTGATGGATTTTCGGGATATAACCAAATCCTAGTTCATCCACATAATAGATTGAAAACCACGTTAAAAACTAAATGGGTAACATATGGTTATCAAAAAATGCATTTTGGTGTGATTAATGCAGGTGCCACATTTCAAAGAGCTATGGTATAGCCTTTAAAGGACTCATTAACATATCAGTTGTCATTTACTTGGATGATATCACTGTCTATTCCCAAAAGAGAAGCAGCCATTTAGACGACCTTAAGGAGATATTTGAATGATGTATGAAATATGGGATCTCCCTTAATCCAAAAAAGTCTTATTTTTCCTTAAGTGAAGGTAAGATTTTAGGATTTGTCGTCTCCAAAAAGGGTATTTATATTGATCCAAAAAGAGTTAAGGAAATTGAGAAAAATAATTTATCCCATAATAAGAAATCAATGCAGTCTTTCCTTGGACAAGTAAATTTTGCAAAGATATTTGTCCATGACTTTTCACAAATAGTTTTACATTTACATACTATGATTAAGAAAATTTTGGTTTTCAAATGGGGTCAAAAAAAGGAGAAGCATTTGATTTAATCAAATATTCTATTATTAATGCTCCTTCCATGACAACCCTGAATTTTTCCAATTATTTTTTTAATACACATTTTCATCAAAAAAATCATATGCTGCCATTTTAAGACAGATCAATGATCAAAAAATAGAAGAACCCATCTCATTCTTTAGTTCAAATCTACAAGGTGTTGAATTAAATTACTTTGCTATGGGAAAACAAGAATTTCTTGTCTTCAAGTCAATAAATCATTTCAAACCATTTATGCTTAAAATCATACCAAAATCATAGTTCCATTTTCAGCAGTAAGGCAATTACTGATGCCAAGAAAAGTAGGACAAAAGAGAGCCAACTGGGTAACTGTAATGCAAGAATATGATGTTGAAACTAGACCAGCTAAAATTGTTAGAGGTCAAGGTTTTTGCAGAATGTTAACTGGATAATCCATCTGACCAAAAGAAGAAAATTCAGGTGATGATGTTCAAATATCTCAGGTAAGTCTCAACAATACTGAATCTCAGTATGTTGATCTCATTTTTTATTAAAAAAATCGATATGCCCCTATGACGCTCGATTATAAAATAAAAAGAGCTTTTAGATTGAAAGAAAAGTAATACCAAATTGTCAATGATGCTTTATTCAAAAAAAATTATGACTCTATTTTTCTAAGGTGCCTTGAAAAATATGAGGCAAAAAAGGTTTTGCAGGAACTACATGATGGACTAGCTAGTGGAAATTTTTAAGGAGACTACATGGTTGCTATTACCAACAAAATTTGTTTAAATATGCACACGAGTATGTAAGGAAGTGCAAAATTTGTCAAACTACTACTGGAAGACAAAGGAAACCTGCATTGTCATTACATCTATTCAATATCTAGCAACCATTTTAGCAATGGGGACTGGACATAATAGGTGAGATTTTTCCTCACTCCTCAAAGAAACACATATACATCCTTACAAAAAAATGATTACTTTACTAAATGGGTGGAAGAATTTCCACTAAAGGTAACCAATTCTGATAAAATTATCGCATTTATTGATCAATTTATCATTACTAGATTTGGTTTACCAACAGTCTTGATGTTTGACAATGCATCTTAGTTCATAGACAATGCTATGATAGAATTTTCTCTTAAAAGAGGTTTCAAAATTAAGTATTCCACTAACTGTTATCTCCAAGGAAATGATCTAGCAGAATCAACTAATAAAAAACTCATTAGGATCATTAAACAAACTATTGATCAGAGTCAAAGAAACTAGCATAAATCTTTAACATTTTCTCTATGGGAAGATCAGATAACAAATAAAGTCTCAATAGGTACTTCTCCATTTAATCTAGTCTATGGGAAAAAATTTGTTCTTCCTACAAATATAACTATTCCCTCTTTATCCCTAGTCCAATTTATTGAAGAAAATCCTTCTTCTTCTCTCCAATTAAGACGATAAAAAATCCTCAAACTTGAAGAAGAGAGAGAAAAAGCCAAAATCACCCATGCTCATCATCAACAGTTAGTTAAATATTCCTTTAATGCAAACTCTATTAGCACAAAATCATTCCAACTTGGAGACCTTGTATTAAAATGGGATAAAGCACATGAGGAAAAAGGTAAGGATACCAAATTCCAAAGAAAGTGGCTTGGACCATTTCAGATTGCAGAACAAATCAGCCCATCAATGTTTCTATTGCAAGATTTATCAGGCAAGAAAGATTCTCTTCTTGTGAATGGTCAGATTTTGAAAAAATATTTTTCATAGGAGATAACCTCTTCAATACCCTGTACATTATTGCCTTTACTTTTCCTAGGAAAATAAAAGTTAAATAATATAACTGTTGGCCTTGCAATAAAATCTCTTGAAATATTTTGATTTTTTGCTTTGATAAGTAGAGATTGTTAAGAAAATAGTTAAGAGATTTGAAAATTAACTAAGTTATGTCTATCTAAAGTTTTCTTTTTCTACCAAAATTATTCATTATTTGAGAAACTACAAATTAATAAAAGACTTTTGTTCTATTATCGATCAAGAAAAATATCTTCAACCAATTAAAAGACTCTTTGTAGATAAGTATTTTTAACTCTATAATTGTCATCCATAACTCTTAAAGAGGCAATGATTCTCCCTATCCAATAAAATTTTCTCTTTATAGAGTGTAATCCTAAATAATTTACTAAATCTTAAAAGATAAGAGGTCTCATCAAGAGCCTACTTACCATATTCATAGGGAAATAATTAGATTTACATTACCAATATTGCCTACCAAAATAGTGTAATGGCTTGAGATTATTTTAATCAAAAGACAAGCGGTCTCATCACGAGCCAAATTCTTTAGTTGAATTACAACCAATGAATGACATTGTCACTATTTGGCCACCACACCAAGACAATGGCTTTTAAGTTATAAAAAAAAAAAAAATTGTTAAAAGATATATTTTAGAAAAAATGGGAATAAGTATATAATTATGGATTTATCTCTAAAAAATGCACTCTTACATGGATTGGACACAAAATCATTGTTGGCTAAATGGTAACCCTGTTGAGGCCATGGACGCTTGCTGACAGCAGATGCTCTACCCATGACAAATGAGTACATTTAAAAACTAATCTACAAAAGCCTACTACTTTCTCTTTAAATTAAGTAATGACTGATATAGGCAAAGGGATTTTCATATTTAAGAGGATATCAAATGAATTGTAATTAGGTGAGTTTGTTTTATTATTCAGAGAAATATCACTTATCTAAAATTTCATTCAATTTATGTTTTCTGAACTATTTTTATTTTGAAATTTTTAGAAATTTCAAAATTATCAAAGATAACTAGTTCTTTCAGTGAATCATCAATTTTTGTACTATTCAACAACCCCCCCATTTATTTTTATAATAATTAATATTGTAATAATTGTTAACACTGGAAAATCGTACAAGTAAAGGCAACATTATTTAATGTCAGGCAGAAGGATTTACAGGGTTGAGAAACATTAGAGAATATGAAAAGTATTCAAAAATCTCTAAGGTCTGAGGAAAAAACAAATTTGAGAAAGTCATAAATGCTTTTGCGCACATAATCCTTCGAGAAGAGCGCCTTTGCATGCCTTTTTACCCGAAATTCACACAATTCTGGAAATGGTGAAAGTCTGTTAGGTCCCTATATTACTAGTATAATCCCTTATTGTTGTTAGTGTAACCCCCTTATTGTTATTATTGTACCCTTGTAACCCCCATTTTATTATTATTGTGCCCTTAAATTATTAATGTTAGGTCGGCTAGGATTACATTGTGGCCCACTAGGATTATATTGTGGCCCCATGGACTCCTATATATAGAAGGAGGTTTTCTTCAATTGTATCATCCAAGAATTGTTCATTTATGTAATGTATTGGAGGTTTCCCTCTCGAAGTGGCTCATTTATAAGGTTTTTATATCTCTTTTCTTCTCTTTTTGGAGCTGGTTACACAACATTTGGTATCAGAGCTTTGGATTCTAGGGTTTGGCTGCTCCAAACAGGTCATTGTGGCGTTTTCACTATAACTTGTTTTCTACGAAGTTTCAGAAGCTGAAATTTTTAGGGTGCGAAGCTGAAATCCGGAGGAAGCTTGTCTAAATATTTCAGAGATTTTTTCGCAATATTTTTGGAGATATGATCTGTGGAAGTTGGATCTTTTTTCAGGCTCCTAAACAGGTCATCGTGGAATTTGCGCTATAAATTTTTTTCTACGAAGGTTAAGAATATGAAATTCATATGGTGCAAAGCTGAAATCCTGAGGAAATTCGTCAAAAAATTTCAGAGCTTGGTTCGTAATATTTTTGGAGATATGATTTGTGGAAGGTAGTGCTTTTTCAGGCTCGTGAATTTCATCTCAAAGAGGTGATCGTGGGAAAAGTTCAATAACTCTCTCTCTAGGCATCAGATTGGATTGCCGTAAAAAGTGGTCACAAGGACACGGACTTTAGTTTCTTGGATATCAATTTCAGAGACAAAGTACAAAACAGTGACACGTGGAAATTCGTACAAATTCGCTCTACTAAACCAGTCCATAATTAGGTCATTGTGGGAGATTGGACACAACTTTGTCTTGGAGAATCCAAATCAGGTCAGACCTGTGGCATTCAAAAGAGAATTTAGAGGGCTACTTCAATGCTAAATTTCAGATATAGAAGAGCCACAATCACAGATATAATACAATTTCAATATCGAGCTCCTCAAAAGCAAGTAAAAGGTGTGTATTTTGTTTTCGAATTGCATAAGTCTTGTTTGAAGAATCAAGTTGAATTGATTGCAAGGGCATATTGTAGAATAGATATAAGTATTGGATTATAAAATGGCCCCAAAAAAGAATTCAACACCCATTAAGCCTTTGGAAAGCTCTACTATGACTAATGAAGACGAAGAATTGCAACACGATCTATCAAAATTACAAGAGCAAGTGCAACAAATTTCACTCTCGCAAAGAGCAACAAAAAATGAAATGGAAGTTTTGAAGAAAAGCATGGAAGCTAAGATGGATGGCATGGAGGTTGGCATGGAATCTAAGATGGATGACATGGAAGCTAAGATCGATGAGAAAATGGAAAACATGAAGAATTTTCTAAAAGTGGACATGGAAGGTTTGACAAAGTTGATACAAGAAAGGTTTCCTAATGGTGAAAAGATAGTAGAAGAACCTCATGATGAGAACAAAATAATTGTTAATTGTGATTTCATAAACTCTAATGTTGGCGGGAAGAACCACCATATTCCAAAGATGGATATGAGGAAGTTTGATGGAAAGGATCCTGTAACATGGATACTACAGATGGAGCAATATTTTGATCTCCATAACGTGCAAAACACACAAAAGGTACGCATTGCAACTTTACATTTAGAAAAAAATACATTTGTATGATATTGATGGCTTTGCTCCCGTAAAAAAATTGTCACTTGGTCAATTTTTACGGAGGAAATGATAGCACATTATGAGGATACAAAGAGCAACACCTTCTTTAGCCAATTGATAAATCTCAAACAAAAGGGTTTAGTGGGGCGGCACATTGAGGACTTCCAAAAATTGAATATAAGGGTAACTGATATTCCAGAGGAACACAGGATTGATCTCTTCATAGGTACTCTAAAGGATAACATCCAACATGAAGTTCATGTTTTGGAGCCTGATTCATTGGAGAAGGCATTCAGGTTGGCAAGAAAAGTTGAATGTAAAATTATGGCGACAAGGAAGCCTACCACTCAATTCTATAAAGAGGAAGTGTTGCTATGCCTAGATTTCCACAACCTACAAGGTTGAAACCACAAAAATTGGAAGAAAAAGGAGCAAAAGGGCTTTGCTACAGTTGTGATAGAAAATACACTAAAGGTCATAAATGTGCTGAAAAGAAATTATTTTACATAGATTGTGAAGAAGAAGAAGAAAATGAACAAGAAGAGGATATACACTAGGAACCGGCCCTAGAAGAGGAAGAAATGAATCCGACCATATCATGTAATGCACTAGAAGGAATTACCACTCCTCAAACTCTCAAGATAGCAGGACATATCAAGAAGAAAAAGGTAATAGTGTTGATTGATTCAGGTAGCACCCATAATTTTAGTCATTGTAAGGTAGCCAAGGAATTAAATTGTTTCCTATACCCAGCACCAAAATGTCAAGTGATGGTTGCAAATGGAGGAACTATAAATTGCTCTGGAAAATGCCATAATATCAAGCTAACCATGGGGGGATATGTATTGACTAGTCCAATGTTTTCCATTCCTATGGGAGGTGCTGATGTTGTACTAGGAGTACAATGGTTACAATCTTTGGGGACGGTAGCTTTTAATTTTCAAGAACTTTTCTTGAAATTTTTTTCAGAAGGAAAGGAAGTCGAATTACGGGGTATTGAAGGGAAACCAGGAAGGATAATAAGCTCTAATGTCATGACAAAGCTTCTAAAGAAAGAACAACGAGGCGTAATTGCACAATTATGCTCTCTAGAAGTTACGACATCAAAATCATCTATTTCTGCAGATCTCCAACAAGTCTTGGACAATCATTCCAAGGTGTTTGAAACTCCCAAAGGACTCCCACCTATTCGTGATCATGATGATGCTATTCATTTGATTCCAGGAAGTGTTCCTCCAAACATCAGGCCTTATAGATATCCTTACTTCCAAAAGAGCGAAATTGAACGTATGATTGCAGAAATGTTAGAGGCGGGTATAATTCAACCCAGTCAAAGTTCTTTCTCTGCTCCTGTAGTATTGGTACACAAGAATGATGGATCATGGCGAATGTGTCCGGATTATAGGGAGCTCAATAAGCTCACCATTAAAGATAAATTTCCCATTCCTGTGATTGATGAATTATTGGATGAATTACATGGAGTAATTTATTTTACCAAGTTGGATCTTCGTTCAGGATATCATCAAATTAGAATGAAGACTGAAGATATTCCAGAAATAGCATTTCGAACTCATGAGGGTCATTATGAATTTTTGGTCATGCCTTTTGGCCTTACCAATGCACCTTCTACATTTCAAGGGTTGATGAATTCCATTTTCAAACCCTTCCTTAGAAAATTTATGCTAGTATTTTTTGATGATATACTAATCTACAGCAGGTCTTGGAAGGATCATGTTGAACATGTTGACAGGGTGCTCAAACTATTATAGGAGAAACAATTATATGCAAAAAAATCCAAATGTTTCTTTGGAGTACAAGAGGTGGAATATCTGGGTCATATTGTATCTCACGAGGGTGTTAAAGTAGACCTAACAAAATTAAAGCCATTAAGGAATGGAAAGTCCCCACAACCATAAAGAAGTTGCGAGGATTTCTCGGGTTAACAGGGTATTATCGCAAGTTTGTTAAGAATTATGGGAGAATAGCAGCACCTCTAACAACATTATTGAAGAAAGATGCATTTTCATGGAATCCTGAAGCAACTAAGGCCTTTGAACGTCTTAAAGAGGCAATGTGCCTAGCACCGGTCTTAGCTACGCCAGACTTCACAAAAACCTTTATTGTGGAATGTGATGCCTCAGGAAATGGAATTGGTGTGGTTTTAATCCAGGAAAGAAGACCCATTGCTTTTGAAAGTCATCCAATCGAATGAAACAACAGGCAGATCAACATCGCAGCGAGAGAAGTTTTGATGTAGGAGATTGGGTATTTTTACGGCTACAACCATACAAACAAATGTCCCTCAAGCAAGCAAAGAAGGATAATAAATTATCGCCAAAGTACTATGGTCCTTACAAGGTGTTGCAAAATATTGGTACTATGACATACAAATTGGAGCTTCCTGCTTCTTCACGAGTGCATCCAATTTTCCATGTTTCATGCTTAAAGAAGGTTATAGGTGAAAATCTTCCAGTTCAAACAATATTGCCTTAACTTGATGAGGAAGGAAAAATCATATTGGAACCTGAAGCAGTCACGGAAACAAGAACTCGACAACTACGAAATCGATCAATTTCAGAGTATCTCATCAAGTGGAAGAACTTACCCACTGAAGATTCTACATGGGAGGATGAGAATTTTATACAGAAGCACCCAGAGCTACTCAAGCGTTGAGGACAACATTTTTTTGAAGGAGAGGGGCATGTTAGGTCCCTATATTACTAGTATAGTCCCTTATTGTTGTTAGTGTAACCCCCTTATTGTTATTATTGTACCCTTGTAACCCCCATTTTATTATTATTGTGCCCTTAAATTATTAACGTTAGGTCGGTTAGGATTACATTGTGGCCCACTAGGATTATATTATGGCCCCATGGACTCCTATATATAGAAGGAGGTTTTGTTCATTTGTATCATCCAAGAATTGTTCATTTATGTAATGTATTGGAGGTTTCCCCCTCAAAGTGGCTCATTTCTAAGGCGTTTATATCTCTTTTCTTCTCTTTTTGGAGCTGGTTACACAACAAAGTCACTTTTCGAGACCACAAAAAATCACACTCCAAGACAATTATTTCACACTTGAAGCCAACTAAGGACAACCACCAAAGCCTCCTTAGACATCAAGGGAGCACACAATGGAATATTTGTGGTACACAATGGAATCATCCCCCTCTCTTGGGTCACCATCCACAATGTACCAAGAGAGGGAAGGAGGATTTGAATTCT